>JAFIRS010003636.1:0-123302 GCA_018342105.1 Gonioctena quinquepunctata | reverse complement strand
GGGGGTTTGGGGTCAAAAATAATGCCCTATTACCGGTGCCGGTCTATGAATCATCCGAGCTGTCGGAACTCAAAAATCAATGCCCGTGGGCTCGGGCCTCCAAAAATTGATGAATCTCCAGTGGTTGGGGGGGTTAAAGAATATGGAAAGAAAGCTGTACGCTGATGCTAGTTCGAATTATACCCCTTTTCTCATCTACTTAATGGGACCCTTTTTCCCATCAAATTTTTTCTAATACACTCCCAGTGTAAAAGGTCATGATGAATCATCACAGGTTGTCGGAATTTAAAAAAATCAATGAGTGTTGGCTCGAGGCCACAAACCCCCATTGATGAATCATCCCAGTGGTTAGGGTGATTGAAAAATATGAAAAGAAACCCTTTGTGCTAGTTTGAACGTTATCCCACCCCATGCATCTAAAAATGCCGACCCCTTTCCCACCCGACTAGCGTTAAAAGGTCCGGAAATGAACCCCAAGGGTCATCAAACCCCACTACCCCGGGACACTTAATTTCAATGATACACGACCTTAACCTTTCCATCTCGGGGTTTAAAGGGGAAAAGGTCAACCCCCAAATAAAAAGGGGTCAATTGGGCGGCTAGGCGTCAAGGTCAAGGACATGGTCAAGGTCATGGATGAGGAGGACCTATAAACGGCTCAAAACCACTACTTATATTATGTTTTATTTATTGACATTTCTTCAATGGAATGATCAAAATGGTTCACGGTGAGGAAGAAAAAGTTCAAATATATACGTGTTATTTACAAAACAACAAAAATAAATGTGCAGCAAAAAGTGCATGTAGGGTGTTGTATCCAAATCGTCCACCACGGGCAGAAAATACATCCAAAAATATTTACCAAATGATGAATCACACCTTCAGTTTCAATAGAAAAAAGCGTGTAGTTCAAGAAAACCAGGAAGAACAGCTAGATAAACTGCTTCATTTCGAAGGTAAGTCTATCCATATTAATTCGCGAATAGACTTTTTAGAAACATGTATTATGTTTTAGAAAATGTAGCCGATAGGTAAAAGTTTTTCCAAAATCCAACGAAATTTGAAAAAGAATACTACAAACCATACAACTTTTAACAGAGACTCATAAGAGAAAAAGGCTGGAATTTTGCCAACAGATGATTCAAAATTTAAATCGAGAAGATCCCGATTTAACTCAAATATTATCGACTGAGTCATCCTTTTCTAGGGCAGGAGTTTTCAATAGAAAAAATCGAAGGTCGTGGGAAACAAGGACAACAGAAAAATATTGGTAAAACAAATAAAGAAAACAGGAAAAAAAAACTGTTAGCGTTTGGTGCGGAATTTTTTGAAATAACATTGTTGATTCTATAATTTATGATTATATATTAACAGGAGTTACCTATCGAAAAATGCTCATCCCAGAAGTAGAAGATATTCTTTTACAGAATTTTTCGGAAGTCGAGCTTACCAGTATGATATGGATGCAAGTTGGGGCAACCCCGCCTAGTGTCCTACCCGATCAATAACATTTGAATAATGTTTTCCCAATATGGATAGGAAATAATGGAATCATTGAATGGCCACCTAACAGCCCGGACTTGACCCCAACTCCAGTCACGCAAATACAATTTTCATTCTCCAGAAAAGGATTATACGTGTGTTGTCAGGAGCGGGCTACAGATATCACTGCCGTGCTCTTTTCATTCGGCTTCAGATCATGCCACTTCCTAATGCTTTTATTTACTACACTCTTCTTGAAATGCAAGAGAACAGAGTGGATTATGCTTTGCCATCTGATTTACATCAATATCAACGAGATCAGAAAATTTGCTGAGAACGCCAAGATACAGGCTTTCAGTGTCCCAGATTTTTTTTATAACAAACCTCCTGAAACAATAAGAATGCTAAATATCTTTGATTCCAAACAAAAAGTTAAATGTTTTTTACTGAAGAACTGTTTTTACTCGGAAAATGAGTTTCTCATCTATGCATTCACGAACGAGGATTTGTGGAAAACACATTCGGGATTCGATTTATTTTATTCACGTTGAATTGTGTTTTGTCTTTTGATAATAATGTTAACTGGGTGTTATTTGTGCTTCGATTTATTTATTCAGATTGGATTGTGTTTTGTCTTTTTGATCATGATGTTAACTTGGTGATATTAGTTGAAAATATAGAAATATTTTTTATTATAAAAGACCTGCTACAAATGTATTCACTCTACTCTACTCTACTATGGATTAATTTTTCTGGGGATTTCTTAAAGACATTATTGATAATGATAATATTCAGTTCATTGAAGACACGATTCGACTTGAAATAGAGAATCTGAATGTCAATAATGAAACAATTTCCAACGCACTTATAAATATAAAAAGACGTTATGAATTATGCATCGACAATAATGATGGACACATTGAACATCTTTTACGAGTTATCATGTTATTTAAATTTCCTAAATAATATTTGTTATCTATTTTTGTATAAATATCAATTTTCTTCCTTACATAAACCATTTTGTTATTCCATTGAAGAAATGTCACTAAACAAACATAATGTAGTTGTCATTTTCATAGCTTACTTAAAAATGTTAACTTTCATAGGAAAGGTAATTACATTAACTAGTCTAACTAAGTTATTCGATCGACGTTTAATAACCCACGATGTAAGATAATAATATAACAACAATAATAATAATAAGTTTATTCACTAATGTGAGACAAGAAAAATTAGATACAATAATACATTTCATCTACTCGATTTTGAATAAACTTAGTGGCTCCCATGAAGTTCCCTTGTTATGGGAGTATTCCATTTACCTATTCATCTCTGCTGGGATCCTGTGTACACAGAAGCAGACATCGAACTAGCAACAAAGAAATTCATTGACATTACTATAGATATTGTTGGTAATTGTACAAAAACAGTGAGAACGAAAAGGAAACATCACAAAAAGGCACCTTGGATGACAAACGCTATACTCACATCGGTTAACAAAAAAAATTAAATGTTTAAAAATCTCCAAAAAAACTCTAATGATCTCAGATTGAACTATAAAAATAAATTAACAACTCTAATAAAAAATACAAAACAAGTATATTACGAGAACATTATGAAAGACAATAAAGACAACCCGAAAAAACTCTGGAAGATTGTTCAAAACCTAACAAAAAGCCAGAAAAAATATGAAAAAGTAACAAATTTAAAAAGTGAAACTGGAGATGACATCACTGATACGGAGGACATTGCAAATGAGTTCAACAAAACATTCACAAACATGGGAAAAAATTGGCACAAAATATAAAAATTGACAAAACGGTAAGATTTAAAAAATACAGAAACTTGAATTCATTTGTTATGCTTGACACAATCCACCAGGAAATTCAAAATATAATTCGGGAATTGAAAAATAATAAATCACCTGGCTATGATGATTTGAAATCGGAAACCCTCGAATATCTGAGTATCTTGTGGAACCATTGGTATACCTTATAAACAAATGTATGTCAATGGGAATCTGGCCTTCTGCGTTTAAGGACACAATCATTATCCCAATATATAAGAAGGGTGAAATTGCCTTGGCCAGTAAGTATAGACCAATATCGCTCATAACAAACTTAAATTAAAAAATGACTAACATCATTCCTTAACCGCTACAAAATTTTATCTGATAAGCAATTTGGTTTTAAAGAAAAAGTATCCACACAAGATGTCATCACATACTTGACGAATAAAGGATTTTCTGCTCTCGATAAAAGTATGCCATGTCTGTGCTTATTCATAGATCTGGCCAAGGCATTTGACACCGTAAGTCATCCACTACTTCTAGAATCTTTAGAAGATATTGGAATAAGAGGAAAACCCCTGCAGTTGTTTGAAAGCTACATTTCAGGGTACAGTCCTGGGTCCAATTCTATTTTCAATATATATCAATAACTTGTACATTATGGAAAGTAGAGGTGAAATCATATGTTTTGCACATGATACGGCTATTTTTTACAGAGCGACTAGCTGGAACGAATTACAGATCAAAGTTCAAAATGATATTTCACATATCAAACATTGGTTTGATCAAAAATTATTTACCGTGAACTTGGAAAAAACTCAGTATTTGCCATTTACCTGCTATGAATCTAACAAGCCAGAATTCAATTCCATAGATATAGGTGAGAAAGGATCGAACCGGCGTATACTACCGGCAAAAAGGGTCAAATACTTAGGAATTTTCATTGATGACCATTTAAGATGGAATGTCCATATTCAATATACAATAAAAAAATTACAGTTCATACTATATAAATTCAGATTTCTATGTGGTATATTACCCAAGAAAGAGCTGAAAGTTGTTTATTTTGCACTTGTCGACAGTCATTTGAAATATGGGATACTGGCTTGGGGAGCAGCACGCAAAAAACATATAACCCCTCTAGGAATTTTACAACGAAGATTCTTGAAACTACGCTGCATAAAAAGAACTACCCAACAGAGCTCACATATAAATAATCTGGAGTATTTGATTTGAGGCAGGAATTCTTCTATCAACTATCATGCAACCAATAAAACTGAAAATCGTATACATGAATACAACACACGTCAAAAAGATCTACATCCCATTCCGTTCATGACTAAATCAATCGGTCAAAGATCAAACGAGTTTTTGGCCCCAAAATTTTTTAATATTCTCCCAGAATGAAGTGAAAAACCAGCTTAAAAACTTATTCAACAAAAAATTGAGATTATATATACTGGACCTCCTAGAATGATCAGTACACAATTCAATGAAACGTCAGTGGGATAGAGTTAAATGAAAAAGTACATATTATATCTTTATTTAAATATCCCTCATTTGATCCAAATTGAAATAGTAGACGGAACTTAGTGATAAATATGAACACTATCATTATCATAATGCTTATTTTTCATCGTTTAATGTTTATTATTTATTGTTCATAATTTACTGTTCACTGTCCATTGCCCATTAATTAATGTTTTTAAGATTATACATTTCATAATTTATATTTTACATGTTGCATTTTACATTTCACATTGTACATTTTAAACTCTACATTTCATATCTTACATTTTATATTCCATATTTTATATCCTACATTTTAAATTCTACATTTATATTTTATATTTTATAATTATGTAATAGTATAATAAGTAGTATAGTTCAAATTGTTATTAGGCACATTCTATATCACCCGACGCTAATTTGCTTGGTTTTGTTTGCTTCACAAATATTTTTTTTATTGTTTTTTTATATATATTTTTTATTTATAAACATTTGATTTGATATTTTCTTCTGAAACAAGTGCTTGCACTTATCGCTAAAACGAATTATTCACTTCTGCCATGTAACTATCCAATTTTTTGTATTTGTATTTATTGAGTGAATAAAGTTATTATTATCTCGTAGTTATGTTTTTGCTCAGAACATACCGGGTGTCCACGGAAGGTGGCTCGCCCCTATAACTTTTTTGTTTCTGGAGATAATGGAATGAAATTTGGAGGATCTGTTTAATGCATAAAACTGCATTTTTTGACGAGTAACTCAACTTCATGCAAATTCCGGATTCACTGGAAGTGACATAAACTTTCGATTTTTGAATGGGACACCTGGTATATTTTCAGTTTTTTTGTCTCCATATGACATTCAGAAAACAACCATGTATTATTTGTTACAGTTTGTAACCGTTTTATTATTTTTTTTTCGAAATAATTTTTATTCTAGAGGGCTATGAATACGTTCAAATAACTAATTTCAGTGTTAAAATGTTTGTAAAAACACAACTTTACTGTTTTCGATCAAAATGTTTCAGCTATGTGACGTTTGATTTTAAAATTGTATTACATTTTTTTTCAAATAGCAACATGGTGACTCGTCGGGTTAGAAAAAAAGAGCATTTGATCACGATCGATTTGATACCGCACTCTATTAGGTTGTAAGAAAACTTTCGATAAAAAAACTGAAAATACCATAACGTTAGAACTTTTCTAAAATGAAGCACCTGTTGAAAAAGAAATGATTATATTGAAACTACCTATTACATATCTTCAGGGTTCCAGATGTTCAGAGTGACCTCAATCTTGTTGCTGACAAAGGCGAACTTTTCTTATTGTTGCTCTTACAACGTTTCTCAACTGTCTTGGTGTAATTCTATGAATAGCTGCCCTTACTTTGTCCTCTACTTCATGTCGTGTGATAGAAGGTACATCATAAACCTCGTTTTTAATAGATCCCCATAAAGAAATCTAGAGGCGTAAGGTCGGGTGACCTGAAAAGTTTTTCAAAAATGAATAAATAAAGGTATAAATTGAAAACAAACCTATTTTACCTCGCCAGCCACCTAACTGGACCCATATTTCCAATCCAGTTTTCGTTGTATGTTTGATGCAGATATTCCGTAACTGCCTTCAGGTTGTGTGGTGGAGCACCATCTTGTTGATAAAATAATCCAACTCGATTCATCAATGGAACTCCGTCATAGAAATGCTCAATTACCTGCGAGAGATAACTTAGATATCTAGCCCCTGTCAGGACACCGTCAAAAATTTCTTACCTCCATCAAGTGTAAATTTGCATCGGACCAATATCGCTTATTATTTCTATTGAAATGTCCCAAAATAGTTGAACGGATTTCGTCAGTATACAGAATTTTATATGGAAATGTGTCATCCTCCAAATGTTTTCCAAAGAACCAATTGCAATACTCAAGTATCCTTGCATTATAGTTTTGGTACAGTTGCTGGTGTAGTTGATATTTAAATGAATGATATTTATGTTTCTTCAAAATGTTAGCTGTAGAAGACTTCGAAATGTCACATTCTCTTGCGATCTCCCTGAGTGACGTATTAATATTTACTTGAACGTATGCCAGAACATCTATTTCTTCATCTCCACTCACAACAAACGAATCGTTCGCATCATTATCATGCTAATTTTGCATTTTTTGAACTAGTTTTGGAAAATAGTGCCGGGTCGGGTGACGCCGATCAGGATATCTCTGTGCGTAGAGACGTGAGTCATCGGTTGAATTTTGCCTACACTCTCCAAAAACTAATAACATATCAACTTCTTCAGTTCTTTTGTAAATATTGTTATTTTCCATGATTTACAAACAATGAGGTACACAATTACTACCTAATTGACTTTGTAGAAGAGATGTAAAATAATATGTCGACACGTCAATTTTTACAGCAAGAATTTAATGATTTTGTTTCAGTTGTGTTGGTCTCAGGCTACTCGATGACTTCAAATTTTCTATAAATCTCAATAAGATTTTTCATTTGACGAGAGTTGTAACGTTTTCAGTTTTTTATCGAAAGTTTTCTTACAACCCAATAGAGTGCGGTATCAAATTAATCGTAATAAAATGCTCTTTTTTTCTTACCCGACGAGCCACCAAGTTGCCATTTAAAAAAAATTGCAGAAGCCGTTTCTATACGGAGCAAATCAAAAATTCACTTCGCTAACACGAGCGTATATGCGAAGAAACGGAATGAAAAATAAAGTATACATATTCTCCGTCGGCGAACCGAAGATCAAAAGAGCCGATAGTCAACGTGGGTTTAGGTGACAGCTGTTCGAGTGACCGCAAGCCAATGATAATGCTCTTAGGTGGGTCTATACGTTGAGACTAAGAAATCACCAGTTTCAGGAGGTCTGAGTAAATGAAAGCTAGTAGCGTCTCTTCTTGTGTTTTGATGGAAAATATGGCTTTTTTTCGACCATGGGAAAATTAAATTATGATGAGTCGATTGCCTATTAATGCATACATCCTCGTTTATGTCAATTTTTTTTTAACATTTTTTTTAAATATTTAAATATCTAAATAAAATTAGTTATCTTCGCCTCTGCTGCTCAAGGGATTCCGCCGCAAGATTGAAAACTTGTCTTTTATGCTTCGGCAATAGATAGATGACCTATACTTGGGAATATATTTCGGGGGCTGTGTAGAGGTACGACTTCTGACTAATTTTTTTTTATCCTTCTGTTGGAGACACTCAGTGGGGTAAGTTCTGTTATTGTCATATAAAATTTTCAGGAAATATTTTTGGGTAATTTCTAAATTCTTCAGGTGACATTCGTATGCTCTTCCCCATCCTGAAACACCATACTGTATATGTGACTCGACGAGAGAATGGTATATTATTTTTAGCATCTTGGTATCGAGGATATCTTTCAACAGCTTGAAGGTAAAAAGAATTGATCTCAGTTTTTTACTATTTTATTCACATGAATTTCCACTTCAGATATTCAGATAGACAGGGGTAACATATGGTATATTTTTGAAATCAGGAAAAAAATATCATCCCAAAAATTCAATAATATACAGGGTATCCCATTTAGGAAAATTATACCCTGAAATCTGCACGCTACTGTATTTTCGATAGCTTCTTATCATAATTCAGTCATAATCACAAAACTTTTATATTCAACTTTTTTTTCTATAGGCAATAATAACGATGTAAGGGGTGGTCATTTATAGTGAACAACCCCGTACATGTTATTTATCGACAACATCGGTTATAATATCAAATGTTTTAGTCATTCCTCTTCCACATACTTTTCCTCAATGGCGAGTAGAGAAGGGCCGTTGATTTTCTCCACTAAATATGCTTCGTAAAATGAAAGTAATACTTCGACACCATATTTTCTTTTCCACACTGAATTTATGGGTGAGATCTGGAATAATTTCACGAAGATTTATTGTTCATGTCCTCAAACATATCTTCTTGTTCGGATTTAGGCAAGAACTGTTCATCAAATACTTTAAATACTTTACATTTTTATGCTAAGATTTTGTACAAAGGAACAAAGATTGTACGTATTGCAATTCATTTCATTATTAAATCTTCAATTAGCTCTGCTTTTTACGACACCCAAACGTCGACAAGGCGCTTAACTACAAAGAACTTGTCACTCCACAGCCAACTTTGATTGTCTTATTATAACGTGTAAAATTATCATTTATTTTGTATGCGTTATTATTTAATTCTTTTGATACCATTCTCTTGTTTTAAGTAGACTAAAATTTTGGAACGTATAAAGAATGATATTTATTTCAATTATTATTTAAACCTTGTTTTACTAGAGCACAGGGAAAGTAAAAAAAATGCAATCAAAACTGTCATGATGTACCAATAAGTGCCCACTATTCTTTACAATCTATATGTTTTTATTTTTTTCTCTTCTCTCTGCTACTATAAAGTTATGTGATATAAGTAGAATGTTTTCTACTTTATTTAATTATCTGAACCTCATTCTACTAGAGCATTATTGAATGAAGGCGCCACCGATATAATTTCAGTAGCTTCCGATAGAAGTATACCTAAGGCCCAGAGTAACTTATGGCTCACTCTTATGGTGGCCAAAAACAAATCAAAGACAGGCAAAAACCAACCTTGGGAAAATCCAGGGCTTGCCAGTCTCTGCATCACGGGTGCAATGAATAGCACTCTAACAGCTGCAATGAAAATCATCCTTAACCTCGAACCCCTTGACTAACATGTCATTGGAGAGGCCAGGAACAGGCCTGAAACAAACAAAATACTGGAGAACCCGAACAATTGGACACACCAGAATCACTCATGTAATCAATATTGACGAACTCAATATGATTCCAGACTACACGCAACCCCTATACTCATTCGAAAAACCATTTGAAACACGAATTGATGGATCCGGATGGGCCCCGAGTATATAATCACAATCAACTGCGGACATAGCCTGGTATACAGACGCCTCAAATAAAGTTGAAGGAACGGGAGCAGGAATACATGGGGTAAGACCAAGAAGGGACTACATAATACCACTTGGCAAATGCTCCACGATATTCCAATCTGAAACACATGCTATTATTGTATGCATTCGGAAGAATCTAGAAAATGGTTGTAGGAAAAAACACATATCCATTCTATCTGACATCCAGAGTGCTATCAAAGCCCTCAACTCTACACAGATGAAGTCTATACTGGTCTGGGACTGCCTCCAGAACCTCATCGAGCTGGCAAAATACAACAAGGTCACGTTGATGTGGGTGCCAGGTCATAGAGGCATTCGAGGCAACGTAAAAGCGGACCAGCTAGCTGGACAAGCATCTGCAATGCTATTCACAGGGCCAGAACCGGTGCATGGGATCAGCAAAAACCGATGCAGGACCCTGATCGATAAGTGGATAAAAAGAAGAAGACACCAACAATACTGGGATCAAACTGTCGGGCAAATACACAGCAAAGTCATGGTAGGGCACCCAAACCGGACCCTGACGGCTGACCTTCTGAACTTGAACAGAACGAAGGCACGTATAATAGTAGGTCTGCTGACTGGACATTGCGGCCTGAGAAGACACCTAAATACCATGGTAATACGCGGGGAAACCGTGGAGTGTAGGCTATGTGATGAAGAGGAGGAAACAGCCTCTCACATTATCTTCGACTGTGACGCCCTAAGTAGAAGGCGACACAGAACCTTTGGATAGATCAACCCGGAAACAGGCATGAATCCGAAGAACCTTATCAACAGGCTACGAAACCTAATAAAAGGCACAAACCTGTTTGAATGAGGAACCACTGACGACAGTGTCAAGGAAAGCTAAGTGCCAACCCTGTCTCTGGCTCGTCAGTTTTCAACCAACCAACCGACCAGTAAAATGTTTTCCCTTCCCTCTAGTACTATAAATTTTTTTGAATTGAATACTATCTACTTTATTCAATTATTCAAACCACATTTCACTAGAGCATAGGGTAATTGAAAAATTTAACAATAAAACAATTTTTATTGGTTTTTATAATGTGACACTTTGGAAATTATATTAAATGTGTTTTCTTTAACCTTGTAATGGGATATGGATAGCAGACACTTTTTTCCTCTTGTAATTCGAAATTCGTAGACATTTAGAGAACATATTATCTATTGATATATTGTAAGACTTCTTTTTCCATTGAAAAATGCAATAATTTTTCTAATTATTTCCTAATTAAGTCTCTGGAAGGAAATTGGGTTATTATCACGTGCTCGTCCTGATTGCATTGGTTACTACAACCCATAACAGCAAAAATTTCATAATGATCATTATGAAATCTAAAAAAAAAACTATTTTGGTGTATTGTTATGATGACAACGTATTTTTGAACTGGAAAATCCAATGTCAATAATATTTCTTTAAGATATCGTTTTTCGGAGAAAATTCACAAGAAAGACACGTACTCTGATGTAAAAAAGATTTGCTTGCCCCCTCATATCAGCTGTTTGACAACTGTCAGATTACGTCACTGACGGTGCTCTATTCCATTTTCGAATAGTTTTGGCATAAAAAGTTCGTGCCGAATTTCCCTTGAGTTTAATTCGCACTTCGAAAAAATTTCCGCAAATAATTCAGGCTCTAAGTGAAAATTTCTTGAGTTTTAAAAGTCTGAAAGGTTTTTTCCACCTACAAATCATTGTAGAAGCTTTGAAATTGAAAGAAACTGGTTAACTTGCGAGTGTATTGTGGGAATATTTAGGAATGTATTGTAGGAATAGTAAATGAAGTATACAAAAAAAAAAAACTTTTTTTTTTAGAAATATGATGGATACTATTAATGATACATAGTAGCACCAAAAGTAGGTGAATTTGCATTGAATGAATTAAAATATTTGATGAGAAATGAAGAAATTAAAAATAAAAATTAAACAACGTTTGCCTGAAAAGAGATAATACTGCGTCATTTTACATTTTCAGATTTAAAAAAAAAAAGGTATAAAAAACACAGAAACCTGATCGCCTCCTTACTACTTTTGGTAAGTTTTTCAAGCAAAAAACCCTCCGTATGAGTAAGTCAGGATGTCGCATGTGGCGAAACAATTCCATCAATAAAGAGTTGCAGATTTTCGTGCGGTTAACCGAGCTATCAAATTAATAGTTATAAAAAGCAACGCACCGAAAAGCCCGACTTTCGAATAGCGGAAGCGAATAAAAACAAAACACTAGCACGTGTTGCGCTCCTGCGATATCGGTAATGTAGCAGGAACACAGGGCAGGATGTATATGTGTACTGCTCGCTCTAATACCAAATAAAAGAGTTTTTGCTTTCCCATGTGTTCCCCAAATTCTGGTTCATTCATATTTCTTCGAATGGTAACTTTCTATAACTTCAATATTTGCAATCGCGTTCTGTAATTTAGACAACGAGGTGGGATGGAGTGTTTCATACAAGAATCAACTGAAAGAACTAAGGTTTTTAACAAAGTTTCAAAAAATAATTTATGGAAAAATGATCACGATTTCCTCTTCAAAGGAAGTGGACTCTTATATAATAGACATCCGTATATAAAAAAAAATACTTAATTCCATCACAAAAAAAATTGACTTCATCATTATTCAATATAAATATGACCAGGCGCGGATACAGGAGGGGGGCAAGGGGTGCAATTGCCGCCCCCCCTGACGCATGACCAAAGCACATTTTTAACCAATTTCAAAATTTTGAAATTGGGTCCGCTATATTTACTAGAGTCGTATTAACACGTCACTACGATAATAAAAAAAGCTTATGTGCGTAGAGTCCGTGCCGCCACAAATTATGTGTTTAATTATATTCAAGATCGACCATCACAAAAAACCGCATTATCGGTCTTGCCCTTATGCACATCCATAGGCATCTTCCTATTGATACCGAGAAAGCTATTACAAGATTTGCAAAGAATGGCGGCAATAAAAATTTGGAGGTATTTAAGCTAAGAATAACTATTATAATTCGGCCAGAAGAGGTTCAAAGAGCAACAACCATCCATGTAATGACTTCGATCCACGAATGTTTGCGTGTAAATGGTCAGCACTTCGAACACATGAATTAGCGATTAATATGACCTTCATTTCCGTTTTTCCTTATCGCCTACAAGAACGTGTTTTTCAGACACCCTGTATGGAATATGGTCAAATCATTCGATAATACTGAAATTAATCGATATTTTCTGGATGAACGTTGAAATTTGAGTCCTGTGTGGGCAACAGATAAGGAGGTATTTGATATTGCTTGAACGTCATTTTTTGTAGAAAAAAATCAATTTTTCACTTGAGTTATTTTGGGTTTGTAACCTTCCACAACCTGAAAAATAATAGAATTAATATAGAAAATATATACAAGTGTAGAAGGGCAAACTTGTATAGATTTTCTATATTAATTCTATTATTTTTTTGGTTGTGGAAGGTTACAAACCCAAAAAAACTCAAGTAAAAAAAAGATATTTGAATTGAAGTTGGTCCCATCTTGGTAGCAAAACAATTACAAAATAGTCAATATTCGATAAAAGGTAGAGATAGGTATTTGACATGTTCAGTAAAAGTTATTTGTATTTATGGGGGAAAAATTTCCTAAATTACAACTAATAACAGGACATTGTAAAAAATATATAAAAATTTAGCTGTCTTCAATCAAATACCGCAGTAATAAACGTTTGATTAAAGCTAGGTTTCGAAAAAAAATAAAAAAAATAAATTTCTCAAAACCACTGGAGAAAAGTTATGGGGAAGGGTATCATAAAAAAAATTTGTAAATGAATAGCAAAGCGAGAAATGCAATAAATATATGGGTGCATGAAAAAAATCAAAGTTTTGCTACTTTTCTATTGCCAACGCCCAAACGTTTAAAATTTTTAGATCATGAACAAAACTAATTACCTGATAAATCAAATTTTCAAAATAATCCTATGTCCCGTTTTCCAGAAATGTCTAATAGGCCATCGAGTTTGGGACACCCTGTATATATATGTGTTCGGTCATGATTATTCTGAAAATAGAAAGTTCGGGTTGTAGTCACTTAGGTAGGAATGTGATTTCACCTGAGGTGTCAATCTGCCTAATTCTCAGGTGTTCTCACTTAGGATACAAAATGATTTTCAACCGAGGTTGCCTACTCTTAGGTTGGTAGTCATTTAGGTTGTGTTCAGGATTTTGTAACACGACTTCGGGGTCTGAATCTGCCTACTCCCTAGGTCTCGCCAGAATTTTTCTCTAAAGTCTCAATCTGCCTACTCCTTCGATGAAACTGATACTTTCCCTTTGTTACGCTCATCAATATGTTATACTTATATTTTTTCCCATTTTTCCTGAAAATGACTTCAAAATGGGAGCCAAAACGTCAAAATCACCAAATTTCTAGACGCGGTTCAACTCGAACTTTCAATTTTCAGAATATATATGTATATATACACGGTTGCGTGATGCTCGAACAAACAAACAGCCAGTACAGTACAATAATAGGATAGATATTAATATACCTATAATATGAATACTAAAATACAGTATGAACACTTGAATTTGAATGAATATATAATAATAAATAATCATCGTGGGTAAAATACACCTAGGCGTGTTGATGCCTGTTCTGTGCTTTTTTTCACCCACTCGGATGGATAATTCCAAGAAAAGGTTTGAATATCCTTTAGCTGACAAATAGTAATTGTGAAAAATTATATCATAGACACAAATGAAAAATATAATTTTGAAAGAAGAAGTGAACATTATTCTTTATTACGTAGGTATTTTTCATTGGTAAATATTTTGTTTTTTTGTTTCAGGATATGTTGGATGTCATCGGATTCGCGATTATGTTATTTTGGTGATATATTCGAACTTATTGATTTCCTTTATAATTTTTAAAAATATTGGTAGAAAATGGTGTAGTTTCGAGCCAAAACAGAAATCGAATACCTGAGAAGTAGAGTCAATTTTAAGTCGTGCTCATTGATATTTTTGTGGAATTACTATATTTATGAGTGTTCGAGAACATCCATGTCATAGACTATATTGCTCAGTGGGAAGGCGTCTGTTTTTCAAATATATGTATTATGAGTTGTTTGTAAGCCATTATCAGCATTATTGGACGGGCACCCCCTACACTATCGAAGTAAAGATTCTGTTTAGAGAGTTAAATGAAATAAGAATATTTTCATGAGAAAATTAAAAACCTAATACTTTTTATTAGTTCATTACAAATGTTGATCAATTACGATGCTATACTAAGAATATTATTACGAGGTTGAAGAAGAATTTAAAGAAAATGTTATGAATTTTGTCATTCTCACATTCAAACTCAGTAGGTAATCATTGAATTAATATCGAACCAAATATGCAAATGGTAAATATTATGCCAGTTTTGAATATCAAGGATGTGTCATCAGCGTAATAAACAATATGACAATTGTAATAACGTATTTAAGATATAGCGTTGTTGTACACTAGGGACAGAATTGGACCCAAAACTGTTTCCTGTGGTACACCTACAGATATACGACGATCGAGAGACCATTCCCATATATAAACTAGGGCCGCGCACAGTGATTTGAAAAGCGGTATTCAGTTATCAAATACGACATCCCCATATCATCCTCAAGAGATGCTAATTAAATGATCAAATGACCCCAAGGAAACACCGCATGAATTTTTTTTTCCATATGGTTGAATTTGCATAAACTAAAGCCAAAATCATTTGCGGAAAAAACCAAATACGTCTGTGTGTAGGGTGGGGACTGTGCTTTTACTTAGCAACGAATAAAATGTAAGGCCATTCTAGTCTTTGTTCTAGAAAATCTAATAAAACGTGAATTTGAAAGAAGTTCTATCAAAATATGCAAGTTTCTTAAGCTACATCTGTCAAGATCCACCTTGGTCCGGCTAGCTGGTATATACACTGAAAAAACAGTTTATCCATAGTAAATTGAATTATTTATCAACTAATAAATTATTTATTCGAATATTCGGAATAAACATGTATTTAATAGAAACAAATAATGCATTTACATTATTTAAATGAACCTTATTAATACCAAATTCAAATTTATTTACAATAAATATAGAACTTGCTATGGATTTATTAAGTATGAATAAAACATTACTTATAATCAATAAAGAATGTTTATTATTATTATATATTTTATTAACAATTAATAAACACATTTTCATTATCGTATCACTGTGCCATATGGAGTAGACGTGCTGAACCGGAGCTGCCGCTAATCTGCGAAACTTGTAAATGATTGTGCGAGGGAAAAAAGAAAGAAGAAAACTTGTGGCTAGGGTTGGTGTTTGAGTTGGAAAGAAAATTTCACCTGATATCCCGTAAGTCATCTTTTATATCATTAATATGACGAGCACGAGGCAGAACAAAAAGGGCGAGGATGAACTGCACTCAACAATTAAATCGGTTGTCACCAGCCTCTGCAAATCTGAAGATTTCTTAATATTCTATGCGAGTCAATTACAAAAGTTATAAGTGAAAAGTTTGAACGTGAAATCGATTCGCTCAAGAAAGAGAATGAAAAATTTCAAGATACCATAGCAAATCAAAGTATAATAATAAATGGAATGGAAAGGAAACAAGAGAAATTTGAACAATCCTTACGCAGCAAGAATCTTCGAATATATGGTGTGAAAGAAAACAGAAATGAAAGTTGTATTCAAAATATCATGGAAATCATAAATGAAAGGATGAATTTGAAAGTGAGTGAATCGGATGTTGAGAGCTGCTACAGAGCGGGAAAATCGGTGACTGATTCAAATAGGCCAATTATGGTTAAATTTTATAATAGATATCACAAACACATTGTTTACAATAATAAGAAGCTTCTGAAGAAAACTGGAATCATCATACGTGAGGACCTGACATATGAACAAATCAAATTATTGAAAGCTGCAATTTCAAGAGTGGGAGAAACTGGAAAAGTATGGACAAACCAGGGGAAATTATTCATCAAGCTCGATACTGATAAAAATTACCATCAAATCAACGCAATGGAAGACCACTAAGATCTGATTATTTTCTATTTTTATATACAAATACACTAGCCGTTGTTTCAATTTTTCTCGGTGAATATGTATCTAATTTCTTTGTATTCATTATATTTTCGCAATTATCTTCATTATGGAGAAAATCATTCCATTCACGTATATTGAAAATAAAAGTTTTTTGCACATAATTAATAATAACTTTATGACCAGCAGTAATGCGTGCAGTTGAGTCTCACCCAAATAGGTTTATACTTGGTATTTCACCTGCCATTATCGCTGTTTTTATTTAGAACAGTTTTTCTCTATTATTTTTATTTTATTGTGTTTTTTATTTTTATTATCATTATTGGTAGCTTGATATTTTTAGGGGAATAATCTTGTTAACATGACACCTGCATTTCTACGGGTGGGTAGTTTGAATGTTAGATCATTGTTGCCATCACTGCAAGAAATCAAATTATTAGCTTCGGTACACGATTTCGACGTTTTTCTCATATGTGAATCATGGCTCACAAATAACTGCAAGAAATCAAATTTATTAGTGATGATATGATTTATATTGAAGGATATAAACTATATAGATTTGATCGTGGCACCAGAGGTGGCGGCGTATGTATTTTATTAGGATTTTTCTGTAGTGAAAGAATCAATATACAAGGCATCTGTTGTGAACAGTTATGGATCAAGGTAATAATACAAAAAACGAAAATAGCTCTTGGAGTTATATATAAACCCCCAACTCAGGATGACGTTTCTTTTATTGACGAGTTTGAAGACACATTGAGTGTAATTTATCCCTCGGTGGATAGAATTATTTGTGGAGGAGACTTAAATATCAACTTCGCACAGTATGATAATGCTACTGTTGAAAAAATATTATCAGTTATGCAATGTTTCGGATTGAGCCAAGTTATAGAGAGCCACACAAGAATAACTGAAACCACATCCTCACTTTTAGATGTAGTGGTAACTGAAAAAGATTGGGTGATAGAAAAGGGTGTCGTTGATGTGATTGGGGTTACTGATCACATGTTGGTTCATGGTAAAATAAATATTATAACAGGCGAAAAAAAATTCAAATTTCATACCTATAGAAACTTCAAATATCTGAACGAAAATGATTTCAGAAGAGACTTGTATAACATACCTTTTTTTAATATTTATGATCAAGAGGGAGTTGATGAGAAAATTTCATTCCTGGTTAATTGTTTAACGAACCTTTTTGATAAACATGCACCATTAACATCATCAAGGATAACTAAAAAGCCTGCTCCCTGGCTGACAGTCAAGAGAGAAAAAAGAGCTTATTTCGCTTCTGAATTCAGTAAGAATGATAAGAAAAATTTTTGGAAAACGTTAAAATCGAATAATTTTTTACCCGATAAAAAACGTGATATTCCAGACAATTTGAAAAATCCAAATGAGCTCAACAATTTCTTCATTAATTCTATTCCTTTTCAGGAGCCGCCGGTAGAACTCATTTCCTTTTATAGGGAAAATAAGCTAATAGACCATGATTTCAAATTCCATGAAGTAAATGATATGTTCATTTTCACAACTATTTCTAATATTAAATCAAATGCAATGGGTAGTGATTTTTTGAACATAAAACTAATTAAAATGTGCTGTCCACATATTATTCCATACATAACACATATTATCAACTTTTGCCTCATGAATGAGATTTTTCCATCTGTATGGAAGAGGGCGCTTGTGAAGGTGTTGCCTAAAAAAACGAATCCATCAAGTTACAAAGATCTACGTGCTATAAGCATATTACCAACCTTATCTGAGCTACTTGAAAGAGCCATTGAGGAACAGCTGAAAGAACATATTAACCATTTCTCCATACTTCCGAATACCCAATCTGGATTTCGTAAAGGTTACAGCTGCACAACTGCCCTGTTGCATATAGTTGATGATATTATAAGATCCAGTAACTTGGGAAAACACTATATAGTTCTTCTAGACTTCAGTAGAGCCTTCGATACAATCAATTACAATTTAATGTTGTCAATATTGGGTTACATTGGAATATCTAACAGTGCAGTATCTTTAATCAGATCATTTCTCAATGACCGTCAACAAATTGTCTCTATTGACGGAAATCACTCGCAATATTTAAATCTACGCTGTGGAGTGCCCCAAGGTTCCATTTTGGGACCCTTGCTATTCGCCATTTATACTTCGCAGCTAATGAAATGCCTTCAGTTTTGTAATATCCATCTGTATGCAGACGATACACAGTTGTATTATAGTTTATAAATAGTGATTTGAACTCATTTGTGGAGAAAGCCTCTGATCATTGTCTGATGATAAACAATAGTAAATCTAAAGTCATTGTTTTTGGTCCCAAGCATACAAGGAATACTGTTCGATTCCACACTAATATAAAGATAAATGATGAGCAACTGGAGGTAGTACATGAAGCAAAGAGCTTAGGGGTAATTTTAGATGAAGACTTGAGATTTGAAAAGCATGTAGCTCAAATTGTCAATCGTGCATATTATTCACTTAAAGTTATTTATGGCAACAAGTATTTTTTACCACCTAAAGTGAGGTCAACATTATGTAAAGCCTTGGTCCTATCTGTTTTCAATTATGCTGATGTATCGTATGGCCCATGTTTAACCGTTCAGTTCAAACAAAAAATCCAAAAGGTTCAGAACTCGTGCCTACGATTTATTTTTGGTATCCGAAAGAGAGAGAATATCTCACAAATTGAAAGCTATCGGATGGTTAGACATGGAAAATAGGAGAAAACTACATGCTGCCACTTTATTCCACAAAATAATCATGGAAAAAAACCCTCCTTACCTGCATGAAAAGATTTCTTTTAGAACTGACGTGCATAATCTTAATATAAGGCACAAAGGCCGACTTACCCCTCCAATATTTCGTTTGGAGATTTTTAGGAGATGTTTCACGTACCAGATATATATATGCATTGTATAACGGCATTCCTGATTCAATCAAACAGAAAAATCTTTATCAGTTCAAAAATGATTTCACTGAATTTCTTTCGCGGTAACTGATTCTGACATTCAAACCACCTATCTCATCTCATCCCTATGTTAAGATCACCCCTAATCATAACTATGGCGATTATATTGTTTATTTTTTTTAATTTACTTACCAATTGGAAATAAATGATTACCTTTATATTCCTAAGAGTAGCATTGAGCGATATGTTCGAGGTTGAGTGGAAGAGCAATTTCCATGGTGATTCGTCACTATTGAAATTGAACTCCGCCTTTAATTTTCTTCCAAAGCTAAATATGCTATATATTTTTATTTTTATTCTAATGACTGTACCGTTGAAAAGGAAGAAAATAATAAAGACGATATTATTATTATTATTATTAATATTAATATTTGTATTTATTAAAAGTAAACGTTTGTAAATTATAAACTTCGGCATTAAATCCAAATAAAAAAAAATATTCATTGAACTTTATTAACTCAATCAACCATAAAAAATATTTTTATATAGTAATAATATACTATATTTAGAAAAATCATGTGCGGTCGGGGGACCCCCGTCAGGAACGAAGTTCCTTACGCTTTTTCTTCAAATCCGAATGTAATTCGTTATGGAAATTTAGATTGTTTATATTTGTATATTTTCGTGACGTAAGGAAATACCGTTATGCTCCCTCCATGGTTCCAAACGATCCAATAAATCAATTAACAATTAATATCGAGGTAGCAATATGTTGCCATCAATCCCATGTATCCACCATTCTGTGTTTCTTCTATAAAAAGTAATATTTTGGACAATTTGTTTACATAAATTTACCGTTTCTCGCCTGTGAAATCACAAAAATGGACCAATAAGTGTTTTTCCAATATTAAACAAGGAATATCTGTATGTGAACTGATCATGGTAGGAGCTCATACACAAAATATCGCTAGACACAAATACTCGTGAGGACAAAGCAATAAATACACAATCGCAGATCAAACTTTGTTATTGTGATTTCATCAGAATGATGCACAAGTGTTCAAGGAACCTTAACAAATAACAATGGTTGCTAGGTTATTTCTGTTACAAAATAGAAGAGAAACGACAAACAATAATACTAGAACAAAGAGAATCGTAAAATGGCAGTCATGTTCACTGTGATGGTACAGAAATAGACTGGAAGCTGCGGGCTTCAAGCTCTTGCGCCGGATGTGGAGGTGGTGACCAGAATAAACTGATTTACGGCGAATATTTTTTGAAGGTTCATATCGGAGCAATATTTCATTTGAAATTTCATTGCTTTCGTTCTCCATCGAGATTCACAAACAAATCGGGTCGTGATAGAAGTTGAATAAAATCTATTTCCTATTCATTGTTCTTTGACAAAGCACGGCTACATCGCTTCTCTCGCATAGTATATAGTATACAGTAATAACATTCAGAACTATAATTATTCAACAAAAATATTTATATTTAAAACTTTTCAACAAAAACTCAAACCGACGAAAAAAGAAACCGAAAAAAGAAAGAACCTGTTTAGTCTCAATAACTAACCTCCTAAGCTGAAGTAAAAAACTAATTTGGAGTCAGCGCCAAAAAAAACAAACAAACAGAACATACTAAAAAAACAAAAGCTTGAAATGATGGCAGCGGGATGCGCGACGGGCACACACCTGAGGGCACATGTTGTTGCGAGTGGTCGTGCGGAGAGCGCATTTTTGGAATGCTATTGTTTATCGCCGGAGATTTCACGTTGCATTTTTATGTTATTTTGTTTTGATCATTTCTAAAGTAACTTAATGATCTTCGTTCATTATTTATTGACGTTGACTCAAAATCAGTTATAGTTTAACCATTTTCAATTGCAGAAGCTTTTTCTATAGGGAGCAAATCAAAAACTCACTTTGCTAACCCGACAGTATATGCGAAGAAACGGAACGAAAAATAAAGAGTACTACTCGTAAACATTCTCCGTCGGCGTACCGAAGATCAAAGGAAGATCAAAAGAATCGATAGTCGACGTAGGTTTGAGTGACAGCTGTTTGAGTGACCGCAAGCCAATGATAATGCTTGTAGGTGTGTCTATACGTTGAGACTGGTAAATCACCAGTTTCAGGAGGTCTGAGTAAATAAAAGCCAGTAGCGTCTCTGGTCTGGGATCGGAATAGGTTTTAAAATATTCTATAGTTGTGTTGTGTTTTGATGGAAAATATGGCTTTTTTTCGACCATGGGAAAATGGAATTATGATAATCCGATTGCCTATTAATACATACTTCCTCGTTTATGGCATATTTTTTTATTGTAACGTATTTTTAAAATATTTGAATATCTAAGTAAAATAAGTCTCTGCTCCACCTCCGCTGCTCAAAGGATTCCGCCGCAAGCCTGGAAAACTTGTTTTCCATGCTTCTGCAATTGATAATGGATGAACTATACTTACATTAATCCAGGAACTCATTAATTAAGACTGAAAACGATCATTCAATATTTTGCTTTTCAGTTTCTTTTTTCGTCAGTTTAATTTTTTGTTGGGAAGTTCTTATTTTTTTTATTTTTTTGTGGTTATAAATCTAATTGCTATCTACTCAATTTGGATTACTTTTGAAATACTTACTTACCCTCCTTACTTTAACAATCAACTGTTATATACTACAACAAGGTGGTACCAGCGCCTTCGTCCGCGTTGAATTTTGCATTTTTTGTGACTATTACAAATTTAGGGACGGAATTTCTAAAAATACTGAAACACGTATCCGTTTATTTGTAACAAAGACCTCAAATATCAATTTTAATGACCCTAACTTCAAAACTAACAAAACCCCTACAAAAACTTTCGCCTCTCTCCCTTCACCCTTCTAGGGGTTGTATTTGTATTTATGGAAACATTGAAACATCCGCATACAAATTTTCATCCCTTTAGAGGTTGAATTTCTGAAAACACTGAAATACATATTTCTTCTATTTGTAACGAAGACCTCAAATACCAACTAACAGAGTTTCTATACAAACTTTCAATCCCAATTTAACCCCCATTTCTCCCCTTTAGAGGTTAAATTTCCAAAAGCTCGTATTTTTTATCTGTAACAAAGATCGCCAAACACCAATTTTCATGATGTTAACTTTAAAACTACATACTTTCAACCCTATTTTACCCCTTTAGGGTTGAATTTTCAAAAACCCTGAAACACATTTATATTCATTTGTGAAGAAGAGCCCAAATATTGATTTTCATGATTCCAATTTCAAAACCAACTGTACTTTCACTTTCACCCCCTTCCTCACCCACCTTCTCACCCCTTTAGACATGGAATATCGAAAAATACGCTGTAAAAATTTTAGCTCCTAGATCCAGTGGTTTGGTCTAGACATTGATCGTATCTCAGTCAATCAGTGAGTCAGTTGGTCAGGACATGTAATTATATAATGTGCATATTACCTCAAACACGAGGTAACTGCTGTGAACCGTATTTTCCGTCTCCTTCATCTGATTAATCCAGGCCTCCATTATGTTTTAGTCTCATCAGAACTACAAATGTTTGCCAAGTTTCAACAGAATCGGTTCACAGGTGCAAAAATCAGTAAATCATCGCTTTTTTTCTACTCTTAGGAGTGTATTTTTTTTTAATTCAAATAGGGCCAACTTCGAAGCATACCCTATACAATAAAAAAGAATCATCTGAATCGCATTACCCAGTATAGAGCTATGCGTGGTAGGTTAGATTAAGAAGTAAAACTTCAGTGGGTGAACCAACAATCTTCCCACATTTTCCTAACTAGGAGTAGATTTTTTTTCAAATCCAAATGGGACCAACTCTGAGGTATACTTTATCCATTAAAGAAATATAATCATCCAAATCGGACTACGCTGTAAAAAATAATGCGTGGTCATACATAAAAACATATACGCGTCGACTAGAGAAATTCCCCCTTTTTTTTTCGTCGGTTAAAAATGAATACCAGGGCGATATTCCCGTATGATATTGCCCATCAAACATCCACACGAACAATAACACTCTGAAGGAAGGTACGCGTTAAAACTGCACCGAACAAGTGTAGCGTAGTATTCGCAGCTGCAGGCGTCATATCAATGAGCACGAGATATGACGATAGATATACCGTCCTTCGGAGGGGACATTATGATGGCACTCCCGAGTTCATGGATGTTGAACTCGTTATCGATCCCTATCTCTGAAAAAACATAGGATTCGGCTAAATTTCCGGTTGTTGGAAGTGTCTCACCGGCGTCGGTGTTTAGCCTAGGTAGCAGAAAAAGGCCGACGTTAAATAACAAAGAAACAAAAATACACTCTGGGGAGGCGATGCCACCCGAATATTGCGTGAATATTTTTTCAATTTTTGTATTGATGGATGGAGTTCTGACCTATATGGCTTTTCTTGTCACTTTTGTTTGTCACCCAATTTGCTGCGGGGCGATCTCGAGGTTGTTATGTATTTTCACGTCAAGGAGAGATTGACTTCACCAGATAACAGATTGTATCGTTGCTGATAATAATAATAATGAGTCAAAAAACAGGAAAATGCGTTTTTTACATATAATTCAAGTGAATAAATAATGGCATCACTGAAGTAACAATCCCGAAAGATTGTTTCTTGTGCGTGATTTAGCCACTTTAGTATCAAAACAATTTTATATAATTAATAGTTGAGGTTAGTTAGTGAAATCAAATAAAACACTAGAGGTAAAACAATGTAATATAAATTATAGTTGAGGTTAGTAAGTAAAATATTGGAAGTAGCATAATGGTAAAATAATGAGTTGAAATGAATACAAATACTTTTTTGGTTGTCAATATTTTCAAGTTTAAATAATCAATGAGGTAACAGTCATACATTAATACACAAACACACATATTCGCATATATATATATATATATATATATATATTTATATATTCACTAATACACATTTCTTCGGCATCTATAAACAATATTTTATTTTTAATTACATTGATTGGTGATTTTTTCAAATAAGTTTCTGTCCAAACTTCTGATTTGGTTTTTGAAGTTTCTGTGAGATGGAATGGTTTTCATATTTTCTGGTAATAAGTCCCAAGATTTCGGGCCCAGATAGCTGCAGTGTCTCTGACCCACGAGTTTGAAGCATCTTGGGATCACAACCTTGCTCTCGTCACCTGGTATTATATGGGTGATCGTTACATGTTATTTTTATTTCATTTTTGTATACTTTTAATGATAGTTTTTGGCAATGTTTATTATACAGGGTGTAATATAACCTCTTGCACCGTGAACGATGAGTTCATAATGCCATTTCATAATGAATTACAATGGTTAAAAATCTGAAAAAAAAAATTGAAAACATGTTTTGTTCTTTGTAAAATTCGACAAATTTTTGGGGTACGCTGCCCGCCTGAAATCACCTGCTTTCTCTTTGACAATTTTCGAAAACAAGAAACATTCAACTCGACATTTGAATCATGTAGAATGTTGAACTGATTATCTGGTAAATGTACACATTACAGGCTGCCCTGAGATAGATATTCAATTTGAAAGTGAAGAAAAAAACGGGTGTGCAAAAGGTTAGATTACACCCTGTAATTAACGGTTTTGGTGGAGTTTGGAATCGGTAGAACTACACCAAAAACAATATTTCACCAGTCTCCTTCAGTGCCCTTTCAAACGTTGAGTCATGAAGCAATTTGGTTTTTCGTTTCCTGCTAAATACACAATAGGTTAGATCTCACCCACT
Source organism: Gonioctena quinquepunctata (assembly GCA_018342105.1). Taxonomy (NCBI): domain Eukaryota; kingdom Metazoa; phylum Arthropoda; class Insecta; order Coleoptera; family Chrysomelidae; genus Gonioctena; species Gonioctena quinquepunctata. Next base: position 97,852 of record JAFIRS010003636.1, on the reverse strand, counting down.
AGAGTTGGCCCTCGTGGGGGACCACCATATTGAGTCCCCATAGAACCTATTTCGAAGATAGTGGAAAACAAAAGTTAGATGTGTTGGTAAGCATATATCTGTTACTTGTAGTTGTGTTGAGAAAAAGTCCGATTTAACCCAATTTTTTGTCAATGTCAATGGAAGCTATGAGCCTAATTTACTATCTCTTGGATAAAATACGGTCTGTAGAATACTATATATTATTTTTTTTAATCAAGTCTTTATTATTTTTATCACCAAAATCAGAATCAGAATTGATAATGTGATTACAGAAAGTTATTGTTCGATAATCATTCTTAGTTATCAGCCTTCTTCGATGCCGTTATTGGAATTGTATTAATCACAGAGCAGTGCGATTACTTGCATTATACTATTGTTCAAGGCTCTTTTCTTAATATGTCCATAGCTGATATTCAAATCAGTTCAGATTTTGGAACGAAGTTCCTTTAGGCGGCTTGCGGTAGATGTTGACTGCTTGGAATTGTAACGCAAGAAAAAAGCATTATGCCTCCTTCATGCGATTTTCTCTCTCTTTCTCTCTCTGTGTGTCTTTTCATTATATAAGAGTATGTGTAACAACTACAACTGGTCCTGTCAGAATTAAATGTCAACGCATTCAATTCCTATATAGGAAAATAGGAAATACAACGCATTCAATTCCTATATGGGAAAATAGGAAATGGCAAATTGATGGAATGAGGGATTTTGAACCCACCACAGTGATTTGATATTTGAATTCGAATATACCTTTTTCAGCATGTTAGAAATACTCAGTTTTTCAAGTAAGGCAATGAATAATTCAATTGTGTCATTTTTTACTTGGTAGAGCTTCAATGTGGTCCGCGATTTTGGTGAATTTCAATAGGTTAAAGTGCCGTGTTAAGCCCAAAGTGTAGAAAGAGTTAATTATAAACTCCTTCGTTAACTCAGAAACAATAAAACAGTGTGCTGAAAGTGATCAAAATGCCTAAAAATAGTGTTTCTAACACGATAATCGGCAATTGAAAAACTGCAGGCCATTGTGACCCTTAATTACCGCCGAGTAGGGTAATTTCGACTGTGTTCGTTGGCCAGAGTGAAAAAGTGATGTTAAGATTTCAAAACCCACAAAAGTAAAAACAATTTCGCTTATAAAAAGTAAAAGAATACAAACAATCACAGCTGAATTGCTCGAAAAGTTCAATAAATGACCCCCCAACGGAAGAATCCAGCGATGGAGGTGCAGATTGCAACAAAAGCGTGGACAAATTGAAAGAAAAAAGCCACAACGGATCACCCAGTGACGAAATCCGTGAAAAAGACATTATTCCACCAAACCACCGAAACTGATGAAAACAGTGTGTTGGCAAAACTCACATCGGAAAACAGCTAAATCGGCAGCTGTTCGGTACTAGAAGCCGAGGAACTCCAAAAATGATGCGATTTAGTGTATCATTTTCCCCCAAGTGAAGCCAAAGAACTAAACAAAAATATAACATTTTCAAACATAGTGAAAGTGTAAAGAAGAGTAATATTAAACCTAATATAGACACTGAAGAGCCATGGACGGGGTCCGAGGCCAAAAAGACCGCCCGAGCCGAGGTTAGCGCATAGAATAAAAAACTGAAAAATGTTCAAAAGCACTAAGGTAAACGGAAATCAAAATATGGGGAATGGAAAGGGGGGTTAAGGAAAAGACGCTAAAGAACCTCTGTCCAGAAGAAAAATTAAGTTCACCACACTTTCCGAACAACAACACATCAAAATATGGGGAATGATATGGAGGATGATAAAAGGAGTAAAAGAACTTCGTTCCTGACAGGGGTCCCCCGACCGCACACGTTTTTTTGCAACATACCTTGAAATATAACAAAAAACAACCGATCTATTTTGGATTCATTTTGAGCTTGTCTTTATATATAATACTTCGACCGTGTCTGGCCCTGGGCTACATACTAGAGGCATGGAGGCCAGTTAGAATCGTATTTATTCCAAAACCAGGGAAAACTGACCACTTCCAAGCCAAGGCGTACCGACCCATCAGCCTGAAGTCCTTTCTTATGAAAACGCTCGAAAGGCTGGTAGATCGGCACATCAGAAAACAATCGCTGCAGAGCAATCCACTGCCTACCAAACAGGAAAGTCTACAGACGCAGGTCTCCACCACCTGACACACAGTATAGAGAGATTAGTGACTAGTGCACAACCCGCAATGGGGGTCTTCATTGATATAGAAGGAGGATTTGACACTATGTCATTTGAGTGTGAGAGATAAGTGCCATGTGAAGTGGAATGAATAGAAAAATCGAATTTAAACGGTTTTCTTCACATAAAGGATTCAATGTAAAATTGAACCAGAGAAAGGTAGATCTCAGGTGAAAAACAACTACTTTCCTGGCAAATACCACGCAGAACGTTGAATGATATTCACCTGAAAATCCATGCATACTTCCATATAATATCAATGGACATTGAATGCAAATGTTTCTTTCTGATAAGCTCGATTATGTTTAATTTATGACGTGTTCACCTAACAATCCGGTATGCATGGATTTTCAGGTGAATATCATTCAACGTTCTGCGTGGTATTTGCCAGGAAAGTAGTTGTTTTTCACCTGAGATCTACCTTTCTCTGGTTCAATTTTATATTGAATCCTTTATGTGAAGAAAAACCGTTTAAATTCGATTTTTCTATTCATTTGAGTGTATCAGGTGGATCGAGGCCATGCTATCGCAGCGAGTGGTAACGACAGAACTGAACGGGAGAACCGTCGCTGCCAAGGTATCGAGAGGGTGTCCACAGGGAAGAGTTAAGTCACCCCTATTATGGTGCCTGGTGGCTTCTCACGGAGCTAAATGAGTCAGGGCTGTATACACAAGCGTATGCAGACAACCTGGTCTTGCTGGCTCAAGACCAACCGGTAAACCTGCTGGAAGTAATCATCATGAAATCTCTCAGCAGAGTGGAACAGTGGTTAAGAGTCAATCCAGAAAAAGCGGACTTGGTACTTTTTACCAAGAAACGCAAAATAGGAACTCTTCCAGATATACGTATCTAAGGAAGACAGCTTCCGTACAGAAGGTCGACGAAACACCTTGGAGTCATAATTGACTCCAAGCTGACCTGAAATGAGCAGATTGAAAATCTCACCAAGAAGGCTATCTGCTCCTACTGGGCATGCAGGAGAGCCTTCGGCAAGACGTGGGGCTTGACACCAAAAACCCTACATTGGATATATACGGCTATAATTCGCCCGACGCTAACGTACGGGTCCATCGTTTGGTGGACCGGCACCACAAAAAGAAAGTCCAGAAATGAACTAGATAAAGTGCAAAGACTTCCCTAGGAATGACAGGTGCTATGAGGACGACGCCTACCAGAGCTCTAGAAGTTCTGCTAGGGCTGCCACCTCTGCACCTAGTCATTGAACATGAAGCCATGCGTACTGCCTACAGACTCCAAGGTACAGCCAATGGATTGGCACGGAGTCAGACCATGGACACTCCAATATTTGGAACAAGGCAAAGGAGGGCTATCCAATCCTACGAATAGAAAGAGATAGCATCCCGCCGGTTCTGAATTTAAAAAAGGGACCAAAAATCATTATCGTCACGAGGGATGGATTGAAAGATGCTGTGCCCGGCAGACCTCCTGTCTACGGATCAACCTGAACTACAGATGGATCAAGACTTGGGGGAATGTCTGGCGCAGGAGTATACAAGGAAGGTACAAAGAGAGAAATCTCAGTTTTTCTAGGCAAATACGCCTCAGTGTTTCAGACCAAAGTATATGCTATCCTCACCTGCGTTCAGGAAAGCCTCAACAACAGAAGTCGAGGACCTATTCTCATCTACTCGGACAGCAAAGCAGCAATTATGGCGATAGGATCAAACAAGATCACATGCAAATTGGTGTCCGAGTGTAGAAACGCCATAGAAAGTTTGCAAAAAAAAGGAAAGTCAGCCTCATATGGGTACCAGGACAACAGGTGTTCCTGGGAATGGAGAGGCAGATGGAGTAGCCAAGATTGGATCGGGAAAGACTCCGGTCGGACCGGAACTAATCTTGGGAATACCCAATAGCATCAGCAGTTCATCAAAACATGGCAGGAGGCGCCATGCATGAGGCAATCGAAGCTCCAAATGAAGGAGCCTTCGAATAAACTGTCAAGAGAGCTCCTGTCACCCAACAGACGGGATATCAGGACTGTGACTGGGCTCCTAACGGGACACAATCTCCTGAACAGGCACATAGAACTCATCGGGATCTCAGATGATCCCTTATGTAGATGGTGCCTGGTAGATGACGAGACATCGTCGCACATCCCTACTGAGTGCCCCGCTCTGGTGCTCCAGAGGGAGATCAACCCGGGTAGCATAATTCTGAACCCAGAAGATGTCAAAGAGATTCAGCTGAGGAAACTGCTGAGTTTCGTCAGAGAAATCGGCATGCCCAGCTGATTCTCAGATCATGTGGGCGCACACTGGGCCCAAGTAAAGAGACCTACGTGCACGGATTCTCCGGAACTAGCCCACCATGTGCACAGAAGAAGAAGAGGAGCTTGTCTTTACCTTGCACCAGTAACCTTGGACTTTTTTATACGCTTCACATTGGAATAATGCTTCACATTGTATACAAATGAAAACATGTATTCATTATCCAGGTTTGAAAAGAGTCCTGTAAGATTTCAATTGGAACCAATTTCTGTCAATTGATAACATAGATGATGCAACAGTGTTTTTTCTAGACGTCTTCAAAATAAAAATTGAGGAAAATGCAAAACCCAAAAAAATTAAGAACAAATATTTCAATAGATGGCCTAGTACGGTCCATAACAATGATATGTTTGATACAGTATTGAAAGAAGAATATTTGAACTACAGAAATACACTGAATAATTCAATAAAAAACAGTGAAAATAATTACTAAGAGACAAAAGGAAAACAATAAAAATAATAGTAAAGCACTGTGTTTATAAAAACATTTAATAAAAACCAAAATAATAAAGGAATCGCCCAAATCATGAATGAAAATCAGCAATAAGTCACAGAAAATAAAAGAGAAATTTATGATATTTTCAACAAATATAAATGTCTGTTAAAATCTTTCTAGGCAGGTAATACTTCCGAAAAATCCTCCACTGAATATATTTCATTTACGTCATTCTATGTTTTTTCAGCAAATAGATGAAAGAGAAGTTATGCATCTGAATAATTCCCTCAAATATAACAAAGGACCAAGGATTGATGAAATCTGAAACATTGAAAGAAATTAAAAAAAAATGAAATCGCAAACCCGCTGACGTATCTCATGAATAAAGTACCAATAGAGGGCCATTTTCCATCAATTTCCAACGAGGGTGTTGTCCAACCTCTATTCAAAAAAGGGTGGAAAAATAAACCAAGTAATGATCGCTCAATTTCTCTTATAAGTAACATCAAAATTACTAGAAAAAGTTATAAAAATTACAGTGATGAAGTATGATCAAATCTAACCACCGAAACTGATAAAAACAGTGTGTTGGCAAAACTCACATCGGAAAACAGCGAAATCTCTAACTGTCCGGTACTAGAAGCCGAAGAAAAAGATGCGATATAGTGTATCATTTTCCCCCAAGTGAAGCCGAAAAACTCAGAAAACTCAATGATTGTATTTCTAAACATAGTGAAAGTGTAAAGAAGAGTGATTTTAAACCTAATAAAGATAGTGGAGAGCCAGGCACTGGGCCCGAGCCGAGGTTAGCGCAGAGTATGAAAAAACTGAAAAAAATTCAAAAACACCAAGTGAAACGAAAAACGAAAAGAAAGTTGGGAGTGTAACCCATCAAAATGTGGGGAATAGAAAGGGGGGGGGAAAAGACGATAAAAATCCTCTGTCCAGAAGAAAAATTTTGTTACCACACTTTCCGAAAAAAAAAGTGAAGAAAAATCCAAACATTTTCGAAGTGAGAAAATAAGCAGAAAAAATGGTGAGCTAACAGATCAACATATGGGGAGTGATAAGGAGATGATAAAAGGAATAAAAGAACTTCGTTCGTGACCGGGGTTCCCCGACCGTAAACGTTTTTTTGTACCTATAACCTATTACTTATATAAACTTGTATCTCTCAACTGAAACTTCTATACTGTCTTGTTATTAGGATTTATCCTGTTAAGACCATAAACGTATTTTTTTTTAATATTGTTTTGGGCTCTCAAGTGGTTTTTATATTTCGGAAGGAATTTCATGATGTTGAAGGTAATCACGTATTTTTGAAAAAGTAGATTCTTAAAAGTTTGGAGACGTAATAAGAAGCTATTTCCCCCTCAGGGTTTCAATGTTTATTTTCTTCCAATATGAGAAACAGCATTCGTATGGTGTTGCAAAAAAAATAGAAGTTGCAATTAAGGGTTGGAGGTCTATTTGTGGCTACGAGATGCAAGCTGTGTTGTGTCTGCGAATGTGACACACGTGCTATCCGAGGTGATCGGCGCGTGGCGCTCAAACGCACGCGAAATCACCAGTCTCTCATATGGAAACAATATTGAGATTACGGGAGTGACTACTGGCACGACATAAAAATGATTAACATGCTAACTCATTTAACCTATCTATCCTATTATAAAATTGCAATTGTTTGTTTGTTGGTTCGAGCATCACGCAAAAACTACTGAACCGATTTCGATTAATCTTTTTTTGTTTGAAAGCTTATGATTACACTTAAAAATTGTTATTTATTCTATTCTTCACAATGATGAGAACCGGAGATATAAAATAACCAAATTTTTTCACAACCAAGTGCAACCATAATTAGGTGAGCTCCCATTTCAAGTATATGATTGACTCAAAAATGGTATGTGATCTCGCTACGATGACGGGAACTATATATGCAACAATAACACCACATACATACAGTGGCCGCCAAAACAGTAGGTACCATATGGGAAAAAAGTTTATTATTGGAGTATTGGGAAAAATAATGGGGAAAAGTTTGTGCATGTCCGATTACCTGATAATCGATTTTGACATGTCACGTGATCGCTAGTATGGCAGCAAAATGAAAAATTGCTATGAAAAGGCTAAAAGTGGGGTAAGATGCCAAGATATAGAAAAAGTTAATTGAAAAAGTTACTTAAAATCCAATTTTATGCACATAAACAAAGTTTCAAAGGATAATTCGATAAAATTGGTAATAGCTATTTTTTTGGAATATTTTCCCATCTATTTAAAAATATCAAAAAAAATTTCTTATGAATAGCTTGACTATATTGAAACATTTGCATTTCGAAGATAATGACAGAACTTTCTCATTTTCTCCTCACCAGACGGCACTATATTTAAAAAATAGGATTTTGTCAGAACCCTTGCTGTTAGATCGGTTCGTATCTAACAGTTATATCAGAATTCCACGACAATTGTGATGACATGACACTTCAAAAACATGGTGTTTTTCAGATTATAATCAAGTTCTGATGATAATCGTGGATGAGCGTTTCACTTCGCACATAAACATGTAAATTATAAGTCTCTTAGATTTGACTCACTATTTCATTCTGAATATTTTCACAATCTTTTTGGCAAATATAAACATCGAAAATAAACCATACTGAAATGAAATCAGGTCCATTCAGTGATCTACAACGGTGTCCGTGAACATATTCCTCAATTCACTTTCCAAAATACTATTTCGTGTGCTTTTCAAACAAATGCCTACTAATTTATCACATCAGGATTCTATAATAGAAGAGCATAGTAAAATTCCTTCTCTTCCACAAAATCGAAATGTAGTACACCAAACATGCTTTCTTGAGTATGAAATGCACCAGAACATGAGATTTTGATCTCTTGAAAATAGTCAGTTTTTAAGTATTGCATCCAAATTTCACTCATGTTCTACAAGATAGCCGACAGAAAATACGTAAACTTATCGCAATAAAAGTCTAAGTAAGAACTCCATATTTATACATAGTGACGTTGATAATACCAGCAAGTTTTTGGTTGATTATGTCGAAGTTAATCAGCAAGAAAAGATCGAAATTGTTTTGATTGTGGGAGAAAATGTCAAAAGCTATAGAGGAGTCACAGCGATTTTCAACGAGAGGCATACCAATAAAACTATTTCACATGTAACTGTTGGAAGAATTGTTTCCAAGTTCGAAAATACTGGGTCCGTGGAAAACTTATTTAGAAAACAACATAGGCACTGGGTTACTGCTGAGGAATCAGAGTTTGAAGTTATACAGAGTGCAGTTGAAACTCCAAGAACATCAATTAGTAAATTGTCTGGGAATTAGGGTTTATCTTCAACTTATATCCGAAGATTGCCAAAAAAAAACAAATACAAGCCTTATAAACCAAAATTTATTAACACGCTTAACGAGAGAGACTACGATCCACGCTTGTATTTTTCCTTTTGGCCGCAGGGACAAACTGAAGAAAATATTTCATTTACGAAATATATTTTATTTAGTGATGAGTCAACTTTCACTTCAAATGGCGTTGTTTCATCTCAAAATTGTAGATGGTGGTCGGATGAGAATCCACATTTTGCAGTAGAAGCCCGTAATCAATATTCATTCAAAGTGAATGTTTGGTGCGGTATTTTCAATGACAGAATAATTGGACCATTTTTCTTTCGTCGGAATTTGAATGCTGAAACGTATTTTGATTTTTTGAGGAACGATTTCTACAATGAATTAGACAATTTCACGTTGGAACAAAGGCGAAAAATGTATTTCCAACAGGATGGGGCTCCCATCCATAGTACTTTGGCAATGAGGAATTGGCTGGACACCACTTTTCCTGGAAAGTGGATAGGTAGGTTTTCAGAAACTCCTTGGCCGCCACGTTCACCCCACCTGACCCCATGTGACTTTTCCTTGTGGGGCTATTTAAAAAATACTGTTTACAAATCCAGACCTTTTCGAAATATTGAGCACTTGGAAAAAACGATCCGTCATTGTGCAGCAGAAATTTCTCCAAATTTTTTGTTGAACGTTCGAAACAATTTCATGTATAGAAAGAAAAGGAAGGCATATTGGGATATGAATTGTTATTATATACAAATAGTTGAAAATTTGTTGTTTTATTTATAGAATATTTGAATTACTTGATTGAATAAAAAAACCTGTTCTGCAGAATGTCTTTTCAGGACCACATCTCATCATTTTGAATTGAGTTATACATTTATTCCTTACATCAATAATTAGCCATCGATCAATGCTGAAAAAACTATGAAAATATTCAGAATTTCCATTTTAAATTAATAGAGCGTAAATTAAATAGTTTTCAGTTTATGTACGAAGTGAAATGTTCATACACGATTATCATTAAAACTTGATTATAATCTAGAAAACACGATCTTTTTGAAGTGTCATGTCATCACAATGGTCGTGGAATTCTGATATAATATTAGATACGAACCGATGTAACAGCAAGGGTTCTGACAAAATCCTATTTTTTTAATATAGTGCCCTCTGGCGGGGAGAAGATGAGAAAGTTTTGTCATCATCATTGAAATGCAAATGTTTCAGTATAGTCAAGATATTCATAAGAAAAAAATGTGATGTTTTCAAATAAATGAGAAAATTAAAAAAATAGCTATTTCCAAGTTTCTTGAATTATCTTTCGAACCTTCGTTAATGTGCATAAAATTCTTAGTAACTTTTTCAAATAACTTTTTTTGATATCTTGCCATCTTACCCCACTTTTCACCTTTTCATAGCAATTCTTTTCAATTTGCCGCCATACTAGCGATCACGCGACATGTGTCAAAATCGATTTTCAGGTAATCGGACATGCACAAATTTTTCCCCAGAATATTTTTTCCAATACTCCAATAATAAACTTTTTTCCCATATGGTACATACTTTTTGGCGGACACTGTATATATCTCTATCTATACTATTATAAAATTGAAATTTGTCTCTTTGTTTGTTCGAGCATCACGCAAAAACTACTTCACCGATTTTGATACAATAATAAAACCATATTTTTTCACAACTAAGTGCAACCAATATAAGGTGAGCTCCCATTTCAAATACTTCTTCCCGTTGTATAACGCGATAACTGGATAACAAGAAAACGGAATAACGAGATAACGGCATAACGCGATAACGGGGTAACGAAATGAAGGGATAACGGCAAAACGGTATAACAAGATTACGGATAACGGCATAAGGGGATAATGGTTTGACGGGATAACGGGATAAGGGAAAACTGGATAACGGGATACAGTATATAACGGGAACCGGGATAACGGATAACAGCAAACGGGATAACGTTTAACAGCAAACGGGATAACGGATAATGGGCTTGGATCTCAACAACCCCCTAAATATTTAAATGAATTCAATCTATGTAGGTGGTAATGAAAAAAAAAACAGCAGAACACTTCAATTTTATGTTATGTTTTGCCCTAAAAGAAATTTTTTCATTTCTGAAATTTTAGCGGTAAAAAGTATCATGAACCAGGTTATATCTGAAAGAGTATCAGTAATAGAAAAATGCATTTTTTGCATTCCAGGTATAATTACGTACTGAGAAAGGATTTTCCAAAATTCGAATCACAAGCGGTTGAAACTTCTCTCTGAATATTTGAATAATTTTTATCAGTTGTAATATCACAAGAGAGTGAGAATAAAGTGGAAATAATTCGACAGATTCTCGAAAATTTGTTGCCAGGGAATAGACACGAGAACCCGACGGGCTCGACTGGCAATTCGCTGTGTGCAAGACTGGTAATGCCTTCCAAAGTGACTCGATAGCTGAAGTTTTCCTGGTTTATTTCAATACTCACTACGTAAGAATTTAATTTTTTTAACAATTTCTGAATAAACTACCACCATGTAACAATTTTGTGCTCACTACTAGTTCCAGAAGAATCGAAGTTTTGATAAAAATTATTTCTATTGATACGATAGTTCACCGCATTTGGAGATTATTCATGTCAAATTATAGATATTTTGATTATCATGAAGTAATGCTACTTCAGTGTACTTTTACGGCAAGTAATGTGCTTGCTCGTTAGTTTATTGGCGTCGCAGGTTCATAAGGTCTTCAAAACATAAAAAAGTAAGGGAGCCAAATAGTTTAACAAATTAAAAAAGTACCCATAAAACCCTGGAACCTGACAGGAAACCACGGAATAACATCACATTCATCGCAAAGCTATTTAATGAAATTCTCAAATGATATAATAATCAGAAAAGGAATGAGGTACACAATTTTTCCTGAATATGGGATCCCACTTCTACCCTTGCAAATATGTGAAAACGTTGAATGGTCCCTAAATGATGAAAGCACGTTCAACACTTTCTAAAGCGTAGAATTGTCAACGAAATATTGCGTATTGCTTATACAGTACAAGTAACGATGTTTTACTCTCAGTACTTGGAACTGCATTACATTTAACATTAGTTCACATGTAAGGCCAATTGCTTTTGTAACCAAACCAGTTCGTGAAATTCAAACACAAATAATCCCTCGAGGTACTTTGTCCTGATAGAATTCCGTGTATGATAGACAATTCGGAAAGACATCAAAAGTATCTTTGTCCCATGTTCCCATATTCCCGAACTCGCAGTTTAAGTCGATATTTGCTTTTCATCACCGGCTCAACACCGTCCCACAGAACTTGGTTATACTTTTGTGTCCACCTCTAGGCGATCAAATGGAAAACGGAAAACATCTCAAATATTTATCGGATGAAAACCTCACGTCCCGGAATAAGAGATTGAAATATCGTGGAAAACAGAACACTCATCTCTTTTCTGCAGCTCATATGATGCCGGTGGACAAGTTACTATTTTTGATACTATTTTTGGTACTACACAGCAATAGCGAGGGCTCATTGTTATTATACATATGTATGTTGTTATACTACCCAACCGTGACTGTTGCCACTACGATAATAATAATGTTTATTCATCTGAAATATGGTACAATATTTTTAAGTGATTTTCGATTAAAAAAGGAGACCACAGAAACTGAAAGTTTTCAGCTTGTGCTTGTGATTACCAGGATCATTACCTACTTCTGTCACCACGGGCGCTGTCATAGTTTCATCTATCCCCACCAGCCTAATGCACAGCGAATTGCCAAATGGCAACAAGTTTGAGAAAGAAAACTGGATAATTAATTTCCACTTTATCGAACTCGTGTGGTATTCTGTAGATTATTTTTTGATGTTACGTTCATAAACACATTTCCTCTCAAAATAATATAATGTGAAATTGGTTTTGATTCATTTTTCACTTTTCATGCGAGTTGATGACAGACGTCAAATTAAAATAACTCAAATTATTCCCGCGGCAATTTTCTAGGTAGAACATTCCCACTATAATAATGTTTTGATTGGCCAAAACGTATATGAATGATTTGAATATAAAGTTTCCATAGCTTTCTAGGAATGTCCAAAAATAATCTATAAAATAATTAATTTAATGTACTGTTTTCTTGCAAAGTTTTAACTAGAAAGTGGAATAATTCAAAATGCATTGTTATGGAATTTTCCATAGAAAAATCAAGATTCATTCGATTGCGATACATTTTAATGCAAAGATCTCATCAAATAAAAGGTCAGTGATATTCGAAAGTGTACAGTGAATACCAAAACTCAATAGTTTAAGTAATTACAAGTAGTGAAGGATATGAAATTAAAAAAAGGTATGAATTAAAACACTCGAATCAATAACATGACTTACGTATTGCAATAACATGAATGAAAACACAAAAGACTGGTCACTCGTTTACAGAGTTTCCGAAGCATACCGCTGATAATTGGAAAATCGGAAAGTCGCCCGTGGAAGAAAGTGAAACTGCTCATTCTGGAAACTGCTCATTTTCGAAATTGACAAGATTTTAAAGTGATCAGAAGTGGAAAAATACACTCTATGCATGAGCATGAGTTACAAAAAAAGTTATATCCAAATAGAAAACCCAACTTGACAACCTGTGCTTCTCTCCAGAAAAGTAGCTCAACTATCGACAATATTTTGATAACGATAAAAAAAAAAAAATTTGGGTGTATTAATGGAGTCTATTACTCAAACTATTTGGGGTATCGGCTCGTCCCTATTTGCAGCCTCAAATATGGCTTGCAGTGACTGCGTTGGTGTATACTTTATACGCTCTTCGTGCCTGGAATATCCCAGGCACTTACCATAAAGCCTTTGGTATATGAGCGTATGTACCGTTCTTGAATTCAATGAAGAGGTAATGTTTCACTGCATTTCTGAATCTGGAAAAAAATCGAGCCTAATTATATTTTCCAGTTCTCCTTATGAATCCATTTCAATTTCATTCTGATTTTCTCTCTACTATACTAGAAATACTAATGTGCTGGTTTGAGTTCGTATGTATCCACAGTCGAGTCACTCCATAGTTGACTTGCTTTGATTTTTATATAGAAGCCGCATGGCAAACTATAGTATTCATTTATAACGTACATTATGAGATACACTCTGAGTAAATAACAGTCAAATCAGAGTTAGGTTTAGGGTATTTCAAAAGTTGTCAACCATCACAGTATGCCTCCTTAAAATATAACTTATATTTCAAACTGCTCAATATTTCTACCGTTTTTCGAAGGAGGCTATGTATGTTGATGAATATTTCATTTATTCATATTGTTTGACATATGATATGATAATCATTTTCTTCTGAGAGAATCCCAAATAATGGCATTTGCTCATAGGTGTTACGTATGTGATATCCCTAGTGCTTTAGAACAATTGAAAATAATTGACCGGGAGGAAGATGAAGAAAAAAGAATCATAGCCATTACTCGTACACGCTCTCTGGGTAGACAGAGAAAGAAATTAACAATAAAACTCGGGTATGTCTGAATTGTTTCATATCAACTAAAGACGAAATTATGAAAACAGAAAATGATCCAGATTGCCTAAGAATCAATTATTTGAAACAAACCGCTACTCAAACAAGCTTGATATGTAATGCTCATGAAAACATGGTGAGATTACCACTGACAGCTAGAGTACATATTTTTATTGTGCGAAATACTTTTATCCGTTCGGAACGTAGTGGTAGAGTACATTTGGACGAAATGGTCGCCTCCTAAGGCAACTTATAAATGACTCGAATTTGTTAATAGGCCATCGAATCTATAAGGTACGGAAATATGCGAACTTCTTCAAGCTCTAAGAAAAACTTGTTGTGAAAAAATGTAGTGGAAGTTTTTGAATCACGACAGTTTAACCGATGAAGAATTGAAAACTATGACATCCCTATTTAATAACGATTTTGAAAGACTTTATGATTATTGTACCCCAATTACTCTTACCAATTGTAATTTGAGATACATACGCAGGAAGGATCTATTACCATTTTTATGCAAGCTCAAACAAGGTTCATCTGATAAATTTCTTCGACTTGTGTTCGAGTACACTTCAAGGCAAGCAGTTAGCATGGCTGTGAACAATGTACGGCAGTCCATCTTACAAAGATTCGTCCCGGAGAATATTGGGTTTGGCTCAATCGATTTTAACGCTCGACATATAACTAGTTTTGCTGATCGGTTATACAACAATGAACCAGAACAACGCAAAGCGATGGTATATATTGATGGAACATATTGCTATGTCCCTAAAAGCGGCAACTTCCAAGTGCTGCGACAATCATTCTCATCCCATAAGGGACGTCATCTCCTCAAAGCCATCTCTCCCGATGGCTATATCTTAGAAATTCAAAGACCATATTTTGCCGATTCTCGAAACAATGATGCAGGAATCTACGTAATGAGTTTGAGCGGGATATGGATGGTTCAAGGGCATAGTTTCAAGAGGGCGATATATTTGTTGTCGATCGAGGTTACAGAGACGCTGTTCAATTATTGGAAGGCTTGGGTATATTTTCAGTGTCAACAGTCAACATTATTGATGTTTATTAACAGAATATTTTCCTGGTGTACCTCAGAAAATGCCCAGTTTTTTGCTACCAAAATCAGCTATCAACCAAAGAAGCAAATCATAGTCGTCTAGTGACAGAAACGCGATGGATAGTGGAGAGTAGAAATGGGCAATTTAAATCAATGTTCAAGCTCTTTGCCAATTGTATTCCAATGTCTCACTTTCCCCATATTGGTGATTTTTATCGCATATGCGGAGCTATTATAAATAAATACCACCCAACCTATAGAAATGGCTGGGATGGACAGTTTGCGATATGGCTTATAGAGAAATAAAATCAAGTCAACAATCTTCAAATACGAGTTGAAAATGATCATATGCGACGAAGAAATGGAATCGTTTGGATGAAAATCATGTTCAGAATTCCCACATTTAACAATGGAATACTTGAGAGACTTGACTGTTGGTACATACCAACTCAAATTACCACCTTCATATATCCAAGACATTCAACAGGACAAAATCAAAATGAAATTCAAATTGACACAGAGGACAGGAAAATATTATCAGTCTACGAATTTTTTCCAGATTCAGAAATGCTGTGAAACATTACTTGTTCGTTGAATTCAATAATGGGAAAGGAAATCCCATAAGTGGATATTACTGTTCATGTAAATCTGGAGCTAGGACGGTGGGTGCATGTGCTCATATATCAAGTGCTTTATGGTACCTGGGATATTCTAGACATGAGCGCATAAAGTATCCACCAACATATTTAGGCACGAGTTGATGCCCCAAACAGTTTGAGAAATAGACTCCATTTCATATACCCAAATGAAAAAGAAATTTTTTATCGTTATCAAAATATTATCGATAGTTGAGCTACTCTTCTGGAGAGGAGCACAGGTTTTCAAGTTGGGTTTTCTATTCTCAAATATTCTTTTCGATGTTGGAGAATGGATATAACTTTTTTTGTAACTCATGCTCAAGCATACGAGTGCATTTTTCCACTTCTAATCACTTTCAAAGCTTGTCAATTTCGAGAAGAAATGCATATATTTCCAGAATGAGCTGTTTCACTTTCTTCCACGAGTGACTTTCCGTATGCTTCGGAAGCTCTGGAAACGAGTGACCAGTCTGTTGTATTTTTTTTATTTTCACAACTTGTAAGTACTTAAACTATTGAGCTTTCGTATTCACTGTACACTTTGAATATTACTGACCTTTGATTTGATGAGATTTTTGCATTAAAATGTATAGCAATCAAATAAATCTTGATTTTTCTATGGAAAATACTATAACAATGCATTTTGAATTATTCATCTCTGCCGACCTCTAGCGGCTCTCCTAATCATCGATCCTCTTATTACTTGCCAAAATTGTAAAGGATCTTGAACCGAACAAAATATATAAAAATCATCAATATTTGCTGTAAGCCATTTTCATAGGGTTTTTTGGAGAAAAAAAAGGCCAAGAGATTCATGTAGGCAGTTATTCAACGATCAGAAAATCCCGACAGTAACATCTCTATACATTTTAGAAGCCGTTAGTCTAATACACAAAAATAAAAATATCCTTGGAACAAATGATTTTTATTACTATGATACTTGGCAAAGCAACTTCATCAGATTACCAGAAGACGAACAAATATAATAATAATAATACACTTCTTTCATTGTCAATAACAAAAAGAAGCAACATTACCGTTCACTGAAATTGATGGCAAAGTCTAGCTTGAAGCTATTTCATTCAACCAACAGAGGGTAGTTTGCCCAGGATAATGTATATCTATATATAAAAATTATAAACAGTAGAGTCACACGAAATATTTTGGAAATGTTGGCTGGATCGAAAATAAGGGTATTCATAGAATGAATACAATTCATGAACAAACGAAAGGGTGTACATGAAATAATTGATATTACAAAAAGGGGTTAAGGGTACAAACCTTATTAAATAAATAAACAGTGAAATATAAAGCCAATTAAGACCGTTTTAGCTGTGTTCCAAGTAAATAATTTTTCAATTTATATTGGAATTTATTGATATTGTATTTTTTGATTTCATCTGGCAACTGATTGTACATTCGAATAGCATTAAACACAAACGACTTTTGGAACATAGCAGTTTTGTGTTGGGGTATGGTCAGGATGGACTTGTGCCTGACATTCTTTAAATGTTTTTGAGATCTAGGAATGGAATTCCATACCAGGGCTGGGGGGTTAAGATTATTGAAGAGTTTTTATGTGAAAGTACCCAAAGTTTAGTTGCCTTTTGTTTATCATGTTGACCCAGTTACATTCTTGAAGTATATGAGAAATATGATCATATTTTTTGATAACATGAATTAGTCCACAACAGCTGTTTTGCACTTTCTGAATCTTGTTCTCATCTACCCTTGTTAAGCATAGATCATATATGAAATCACAGTAGCTGAAGTGGCTCAGATGGTTCGCTTCATATTACTACTGAGGAAATGGCGGGCACTATAAATGAGTTTCAAGGGTGCAAATGACTCGCTTATAATATGGTATGGAGAGACAAATGCACATTCACATCTAGCACTAAGCCAACATTTCTGGCTGAATCACATACTATGTAATGTTGCATTATCAATCTGAAGTGTCATATTATCTCTCAATTTTTATTGCCAAAGAACAATGCCTTCGACTTCTCAGAATTCAGTTTTAAATTGTGTTCATTAGCGGAAGTTCTGATGTTGTTCAATTCATCATTTATAATTTCCTCGATAGTTTCCCAATTCTCAGTACTAAAATTGTCAAACATTTGTGTAACATCTGCAGAAGCTTGCATTTTACAAAACATCAGCAGTGTAAATAATAAAAAGCAAGGAGTGCAATATGGACCCTTACGGAACTCTTGAAAGTATATCCAGTTTGGATGAGTATAATCAATTTACTGATATTCTTCTAGAACGCCTAAGAGAAGAATTCCATATCAAAACACCGACGAATCATTGAAGGCATACAAACTCAACTTTGCACAAAGCAGCTCATGATTGGGAGTATCGAATGCTTTATAAAAATCAAGTGGTACCATAGCACTAGACAAGCCTTCATCAAAAGCCGTTAATATATCAGGGGTTACAAGTCGCCAGAGATGTTTCAGTATTTCTGCCAGGTCTAAAACCGCACTGGCAATCAGGAAGTAAGTTAGTAGAGGTGAAGAGTTTATATATTTGAGGTTTTTTTTTTCGAAAACTTTGGATATAATAGGAAATAAACTTATGAGTCTGAGATCTGTAAAATCCTTGGGATGACTTTTTTGGGGATGGGTTTGCCAACAGAACTTTTCCACAAAACTGTAAAGTACGATTTTTCAATGCAACAATTTATTATGTGAGTTATATATTTATCTATGAATGGACTGCAATATTTTAACATTTCAGAATTTATATTATCTACTTCAAAAGTATACCTGTTTTGATTGTATACCTGCGTTGAAATATTATTGGTTTCCTCATCAGTTATTCTAAACGAAAATTGCAATGGGGGATCGTGAACAGTATTGATATAAGAATCAATTTTCTCACATTTATCAGTTACATTTTGTAGGTAGGTGGTAAAATAATTATTCAAAACATTGGGATATGGTGAGAGACTCAATAATTTACAACGGCATCAAAATGTATAATAATCTGCCCATAACCATTGTGGTCTCAGGCGGTTCAGAAGTGATTTAAGAAAATCCAGCTACAGCAATCATACTACGATCTGGAAGATTACTTTGCCTCTAACCTTTAGCAATTCTCAGTTCTCCATACTCGGAAATTACTTCATAATCCTTAAGGAACTTGAGAGACTGAATGTATACTATTCGTTATCAATGTTTAATATAATATAAAACATGAATACCCCACAAGAGGTCTTGAACGATGGAACATAGTGACTAAAGTTAATCTTTCAGTCGCAGATGATTCCACATCTGATTTCATGAACATCCTGTTCATATTTTCAAACAAATCAATAAAATAATGTAATATAATACTTTTTATAATTTTTTTAAACATTACTCATTTCATGTTTATTACATAACTTGTTCAGAATTTCACCTTTTCACCAATGTTATATTACCTCGATTGTCCCAAATATATGTATGTATCATAGTTTAGACATTTATTTATTTATTTTTATCTTACTACAGAGTAAGCTTTGTCTTCAAGGACTCTCTCCTTCCGACAATAAAGTATATCTTGATTGATCCACAACAGTAGGTTCGACATTGCTTCTGAATGAAAACAAATAAGTTACAGTAACGTTCTTGATCAGATTCCCAATTAAATAGTAGTACGAAACTTTCCTGCGATTCTTCGGTGGATGCGATTTTTTTTTGCTGCAGAATAGAATAATCACTCGATTTGATTTTATATATTTGCTTCAATGATGTTTTTTATTTTTTTTATAGCCATTATAGCCATAATTCAAGAAGATAGAATCACTGAATTTTCCAATAAATCACACCCATCTTAGCAGACCAGTAGTCACAAATCCAGATAAATATAAAAGTAACTCCACAGACCTCCCTTGTTGTTTTTTCGCAATGTTCAATACCTATAAGAGCAGGTGATGTATTGTGCACCTATAAAAAGAAGCCGGTAACCTTTTGACGCCAAACGGCAATTACGAAATTGAAATGACACAAACATACAACTCAAAGTACCAGTGCAGCTTTTCAACATAATGTCGACATAAATGGATGCGTTACCTGTTAGTTAACGAGTTTATTTCTTCAAATAAACAAATATAACTCTTTTATGTGCAGTGAGAGTTAACTATTTCAACTGTCTTCAGAATTAATTAGGATTTGTCGTTACCTAACAAGACAATAACAAGGTATATTGAATCAACCATAGGAAATGAAAAATTGAGGTTGAAAAAAGAAATGTAGGATTTTTATTCAAATTCCATCCACACCAACTACTATGGGATTTTTTTTAAGAACTTTCGTTGAATAACGAGTAGGTAGTGGCATCTCGGCGGCATTTATTGAAATTATTATACGTATAAGTATTACGCTAATTTCTAGCATAGAATAAAAAAATGGTTTAAAAACGTAGTAACACGCTGGCAAAGTCGCAGGCATGAGCCAGGCGAAGCAGTAGGAAGAAAGATATGTAAAATAGAAAAAAAAAACAATATAATCATTTTGATCTCTGAAACTGTTGATAAAAAAAACGGCAAAAGACCTTATTTTGTTTATTTATTTTTTGTTGAGGTTAATTTCGCATCGTAGGCGGTAAAAACTACCCCTGTTATCCAACACAAGGGAGTCCTGAAGGATGATATGACATACAAGCATTGCTCTTAAGATATTGAAATAAAGGTAATTAAATTACTATCCAAAAGATTTTCAACAGGCCTTATATATTTTCAGAACGGTAGGTTGGGTTTATCAGTTGCTAGGGATAACGCGCCTTAAGGCGAGTTCTCACCAGTCGATTTTAAGTGATCAACTTAAATCTAAATGAATTTTTGTTCCCACGTGTAAACGAAAATTGATTCTAGTTCAGCGACAGGGAAGAAAAATGGCTGCCGTAAAACATGAGGATACAGTAGCGATTTTTTTTCCTCGTGATAGAGGGTTGATCCTGAGTTTAACTCTGAGTTGGCGCGGCACGAGGGGATGTGCGTTTAGCGGCTACCTTGGAAAACACGTTTTGTCATATGTCTTTTAAAACGGTTTGTTGGACGGGAAAAATACGAGATATCTTTTTCTCAGATAATGAAATGTTCTTTCATTATTTGTCGATGATTTTTTCTATAAAATCAATATTTTTGCGAGTTTTCGAGTCAAAGTTGAAACGCATGCTTTTTCTGCGAATAACTCAAAAACAATTGTTCCTACCACAAAAATAGTCATATTGAAAGTTGTAGAGCGGAAAATTGTCTACAAATTTTGTTCTTAAACTTTTTCCTATCTACAATAGTTTTCGCAGAGTAGATAGCCAAACGAAAATTATTTACATACAGGGTGTTATGTAAATACGTGACCAAACTAGAAGGGGTGATTCTTTGAGTGATTCTAAGACCAAAAGTTCATATAACCAAAGGTCCGGTAATGCTTTGTTTTCAAGATACAGGGTGTCAACATTTTTCAAAGAAATATATTTTTTCCTGAATATCTTAATAATCCTTCAGCGGATTTTGTTGAAATTTGGCAGTGTTATCTGGAGTAGTAAGGGGCTAACTTAACACTAACAAGATTGGAATAATCATGTCCAGTGCCGTCCCGGAAGGCACCTTAACCAATATTTTTGGACAAAAAAAATGTGCACCACTGATTTTTTGGATTTTTTTTATTCATTTTTTTACATTAAGCAACAAAACCATTTTTTTTATTACCAGCATTTCTCTCGTATCTTGCTTTGTTTTTGAGAAAAAACATAAAAATCTCCTCATTGCATTTCCCTGGGACAACATAATAAAAAATTTGAACTACCAAACCATCAAAAACTGGGGTGTACTTGTTATTTTTTTCCATATCAATAGTCTATTCTAGTCTTAGAAATTGTTATCAAAAGTGCATTAAAAAAAAAAATTAATTATTAAAAAATTTTTTATTGTTGTGCATGGATATGCAATAACGAGATTTTTATTTATGATTAAACAATTAAAATTACACGAGTCATGTTTTGAATTTTTGGATTAACTGTTTCCGATGAAACAAAGAACATTAATTATTACTGTAGTGTTTTGAAAGTGAAGTTAGAGTGCCATGGAAGGAAAAACAATTGTTCAAACAAATTTGACTTTGACATAACTTGAAACAGTGCATAGGTAATTATTTGAGAGTAACTATTTAAAGAGTTTTCAAGAGTTTTGGCTATGAAATTCGTTACTGATACTAGAAAATGGTTCGGTTTACAAACTCAGAAATGGCCCATATGCATTTTGTCTATGGAATGGCCCAAGGCAATTCCAGAGCGGCTAGACGCATTTATCAAGAAAGAGCCCTCATCGCATTGTACCAAATAGACAAACATTTGTAAGAATACACGAAAGGCTGTGCGAATCAGGCACCTTCCAAAGGTCGGCTGCTCTTATTGGGAGACCTGCAACGGTAAGAACAGTGGAGCTGGAGGAAGCATTTTTACGTGAAGTTGAGCGTAGCCCCGATACAAGTGCACTCAAAATTACACACCAAATAAACATTTCTCACTTCACTGTATGGAAGATTTTCAGGGACTATCGACTGTATTCTAACCACATACAGCGTGTGCAAGTGTTATTATCTGCGGATTTTCCCAAGCGAGTTGCTTATTCTACTTGGCTTTTGCAACAACAGGCAGCATCTTTGACATTTTTATCCCGTATATTGATTACCGATAGAGCGTGTTTTTCCCGAAATTCTGAGCTGAAGAAAATCCCCATGCGGTTATAGAACATCATTATCAACAACAGTTTTCCGTGAATGTTTGGGTCGGTATTGTGGGTGATTATCTCATCGGACCTCATTTTTCACCCCCGAAATTGAATGGTCAAGAGTATCGTAATTTTTTGGAATTTGTGTTACCTGTACTATTAGAAAATATCCCACTTGCAGTAAAAGGAGCAATGTGGTTCATGCACGATGGGGCCTCACCTCACTTTAGCATAGTAGCAACGTCAATTTCCGGATGCAACTTATGGGGGAAACTGGATCGGTCGCGCAGGTCCACAGTCATGGCCACCCAGGTCACCGGATTTGAATCCCTTAGATTCCTTCCTTTGGGGACATTTAAAGTCCCTCGTTCATAAAAGTCCAGTGAACACTGAAGAACAATTAATCCAACGGATACGGGATTAATGTGATCAGATAAGACATACGCCGGAAATATTTCAACGTGTTCGGCAATCCATGTTAAGGCGAGGTAATGCTTGCATTGAAGTTGAAGGAGGACATTTCGAGCAACTATAGTAAGTTTTGTGTTACTTATTGATAAATGTTTTCCTACTGAAAAAAATTGCGTACCATTTGTTTAGGTATGGTTTTAATAAAGGGTTCTTCTTGTTCAATGTTTTTTTTTTCCGGCGTTACCACATATTAATAAAGTGTTTTTTTTTCTCAAAAACAAAGCAAGATACAAAAAAATGCTAAAATAAAAAAGTTGTAATTTTAGTAGCTTAAAGCGAAAACAATACAAAAATTGCAAAAAAAATCAGTGGCGCACATTTTTTTTTGTCAAAAATATTGGTTAAGGAGCCTTCCGGGACGCCACTGGACATGATATTTCCAATCAAGTTAGGGCTTAATTAGCTCCTTGCTACCCCAAATAACACTGCGGAATATTAATAAAATCGGCTGAAGGACTATTAAGATATTTAGGAAAATCTATTTGTTTTAAAAATGTTGACACCTTGTATCTTGAAAACAAAGCATTACCGGACCTATGTTTATATAAACTTTTCGTCTTAGAATTACTCAAAGAATCGCCCATTCAAGTTTGGCCACGTACTTACATAACACCATGTATAATGAGATGCACGGAACAGGTAAATTGACGTTGTGGGGGTAGTGATGCCATATTGTAGCAGCTGTAAAGAGCCTCACGGAAGCACTTGGACCGCCATTTGCGGACATCATTCTACTTTGATGCTTGGTGTAAACGAGTAATTTTCGTACTTTCAAAATTCGCAAAATCAGCAACGAAGACTACACACTCTCCGAATTTATCATCGAGTTCAAACATGGCTTGGAATGAGCCTAAACCCTGAAAAATGGGGTTGGAAACAAACATCACAAGGTCTAGTACCAATATCCAACACCATGCCACCCGCAGCACCTGATTCAATGAAACTGCAATAAGCTTCATTAAATGTAAATGAAATGGAAAATGCGTGGCTTCATGTGGTGGTTGTCGACAAGCTGGACTCAAATGTTCCATTATATGTAGTATTCGCAGTGACAATATTGATGATAATTATGATGATGATATCAGAGCTGACGACATCTTTTTAGAAGATGAGACAGAGGAAATTGAACATGAGAGCGAAACCCTGGATTGTGTAGAGGTATTAGTTGGAATATTTGAACCAGCCCCATCAACAATAGGAAGCATATAATAAATAATGTGCAAGTACATTTGAGTACAAAGATATCAGGACAATCCCTTTTTTACCGATACTTATAATTTTCTCAAAGTCCACTCTCTTTCAACACATGATTTGTTACCGGTTTCATTGAGATTTTTGCTTGATTTTTCTAGGTATTACTCTTGGTCTGATGTTGGGCTGACTTCTCGTGTCTGAGGAGGTCGGACTTCTCTCACCACGTTTGATCCATACTGAAAATTTGGGTTTTCTTTTCCCATTCCAGCCTATACTTCTGCATGTAGTTCCGCTTAATATTTTTTTTCGTTAGACTTCTAATTTCGCTGTCAGAGTCAGACATACTTGGTTTGTGATAATAAAATTTTGAACTTAAACAAAATTTGTTACTGAATCCAAGTGTCCACTGTATTTTGACATTTATTTTCTTCAACCTCAGCCTCACAATTCTTCTTCCTCATTGCAACCTAATGATAGTTCACATGCGATGTGCTCATAGCGTACTGTTTTCTGATTGGCTGCTAAATTTTGTATGAACTTTCAGCTGCCAATCAGAAAACAATTAGTGTGAACTGTCTTAATATAATTATTTATTTCTATGTTTAAGCTTCATTGGAAGACATAAAAATGGGTTGAATGAAAGTTACCTATTTTTTCCTCAGATTTCATCAAACCCCAATCGAAAATCCTTATTCCTCTAAAGAGCAAGCAAATTCTTCAAATCTGAAGAAATTTCTTTGCATCTAGTAACACATCCCAGACTTTTCATGCGCACACTACCCGCAACCCCAATCTAAAACACGGTGGTCGATGTGGATGTGACGTTGTTCTCTAATATTAGGTCTCTTGTCCCTCCTTTGCTTTTCAACTAGACTTTAGCGGGTGACATCCAACTGCCGTACTTAGACTGTGATCCATATGGCTATTGTGCAAATTTCCTGCTTGCAGTGTACAACCGATTATTGTAAAAAATTATTAATAATTTTTTTTTAACGATGCTTAAAAAAATGCATAGATTAAGGCGTACCTACTCAAGTACTTAAAAGTACAAAATAAAATAATCAATAAAGAACCTTTTTAATGGCAAGTTTTTATTCAAATGTACTAAAAAGTTAAAAATAATTGCTTTGGATGAGTGACGTAGGTTATTCCGTGAGTTATAGATTCAAAAGCTTGTCGCGCAAAGTTTTCAATTCGAATACAAAAACGACAAACTTTTGAATCTATAACTCACGGAATAACCTACGTCACTCATCCAAAGCAATTATTCTTAACTTTTTAGTGCATTTGAATAAAAGCTTGCCATTAAAAAGGTTCTTTATTGATTATTTTATTTTGTACTTTTAAGTACTTGAGTAGGTACGCCTTAATCTATGCATTTTTTTAAGCATCGTTATTATGAGGCCTTATTTCTGTAAGTCCTGAGCTATCTAGTCCTTCAACGAGGAGGCCATCTGAAAATTAACTCATCCGCCATCTTGGAGTTGCCATCTTCAATTTAAGAATTTCAACTGAAAATCAATAATCTTCGACTAAATTAGTAATCTCCGACCTCAAAAACTCCGACACAACAATTTCAAATCGAATCAGGCCATGATTACAAAACTCGTCCGCAATTTCGAATTTGTGAATTTTGATGAAAAATTCATAATTTCTGATCCCGAAAACCCCTACATACCAATTTTGAATGAATCGGACATAAACACAGAGATCATCGGCCATCTTGGAGCCGCCATTTTAATTTTATGATTTTTGAAGGAAAATTCATAATCTTCGACCCTGAAAAACCCCCCACATACCAATTTTAAATCGAATCGGACCATAATCACAAAACTTGTCCGCCATCTTAGAGCCGCCATCTCAAATTTTTGAATTTCGTCAAAAAAAATTACAATCTCCGTTCCCGAAAGCCTCCACATACCAATTTTGAATCGAATCGTACCATAATCACAAAACTCGTCCGCCATCTTGGAGCCGCCATATTGTTTTTTCCTCCACCAAAAGTTTCGTGATGCATTGTCACCGGAATACAAATTTCAGCTGAATCAGATGTCGGCAAGTGCTCCAAAAATGGATTACAAATTTTGAACCGGAAAGAATGACATATACGAACGCAGCAAGTTGAATGAAAGCTTGTGACAAAATATGGTAAACAATGTCCAAATAAGGTAAAATATATTTGGAAAATGTACTCGGAAAGATATTATATTTTTATCGTATAATTGCTTTAACTCATTCAAATTATCCGATTACTAAAATTGTAGTTTTCAAAATGTCAAATTGGCCATATTGAAAATTTCATTAGAATAACGCAATTTAGCCCAGAATAAATGGCACGGGGAAAACATAATGATAAAATATCCATGATTGAGATTTTATGATTTATTAATTTATTAACATTCGTTGGTGGTATTCATACGTGGTACTCTTAACGACATTAACAATGAAATCATACAGGAAAATAAAATCGTGTGCGGTCTGGGAACACCCGTCAGGAACGGAGTTCCTTCCGCTTTTTCTTCAACTCCGAATGTAATTCGATATGGAGATTTGAATTGTTTATTTTTGTATATTTTCGTCACGTGAGGAAAAAGCGTAATGTTCCCTCCATGGTTCCAAACGATCCAATAAATCAATTAATATCGAGTATGTTGCCATCAATCTCATGTATCCACCATTTTGTGTTTTTTCTCTCTCAATATTTTTCCTTTTGAGAGTTGACGTTTTCTATTCCATCAAATTTGATTTTCATTATACCATGAAAGTCTAAACCTATATATCCTTTTTCCAAACTCCCCCGCCAAAATAAAAGATATTTTTTTCCCGATAATACTATTCGTTATATTATATCAAATTGACGTGCCACATATCAATGTGAACCATTGAAGTACAACTTCGGCATACAAAAAACATAAGAAATCAAGTCCAAAAAAGGAAATAATCATCTAAACACACGTTATAGAGAAATATAAAAGAAACAAACATATCTTCCATGTATTACCACTCAACGGTAATATCCGCCTTGTTTTCGCATAGATATCCTACGGCTCGTGTATCATTTTAAATTTCCCCCAAGCAGTACAGCAGTTCCGTACACCTTCGGGATCGTATGTTCAAGGGCTAGACGCTTGTCACACAGACTCGCATAGAATAGAAAGAGACACACAGATAGAGAGAGAGAGAGAGAAATTCGCATGAAGACAATTTCTACCAGTCAACACCTACCGCAAGCCGCGTGAAGGAACTTCGTTCCAATAATACTAATAATTATGGATATAAGGAAGATCATAAAAGGTTTAACTTTTCTTAATATAACAAATTCATTGCATCACAACTCCGCTCATTAAATGGTTTATTAGCAAACCTACAAATCACAGTCTGAGTAACGCGGTATGTTACGGATGTTGTGACGTCAGCCTAGGGACTGCGTACGGTCTGCCGCTCAAAGTCTAAGTACCTCTGGATGGCAGTTAGACGTCAGTCTATTGGCTTTCTCTACCAAGATGGTATTCAAACCATACCATTTTATCAGTGTTGCCAATTTGCGTGTAATTACACGCAATTCGTGTAATCTCATTGTATTGTGTGTGTAGGTTTCCTGTAGTGGTCAAATGGGTCTAATTTGCGTGTAATTCGCATAAAGCGTGAAGAGTGACATAATAATTGTTTCTCACAACCGAAGTAGACCAAAGCATGAAAAACCATGTTCACGTTCCATGGATTCATGATTTCATGCACTATTTTGACACAGCTGAAAATTTCACCACCAAGCTGAAAATTTCATTAAGATCAAAGAAGAAGTAGTTATAAAGTTATGTGTGAAAGAAAGCGAAATTGCAAATTGGGTTAAGCTTATTGTTTTGGTGTTTTGACTTGGTCTTAACTCTTGTTTCGTGTTTTATTTTGCTTTTTGGACTGAGATTTGGAGTTCAAATTGTGGATACTGTTTCATAAACTTTGTTCATGAGTAGTATTTTCGGTATTCCTCTTTGCCCAAATTTAAGGAAGGTCATTTCTTTTTATTTTAACTTTTTCAAATACATCAGTTGAGATGATATTCTCTGAGCTAAATAATATAGAAACATTTCACAGAAATAATTTATCTTCAGAGAATATTTCTTCACTGATTTTTTCCAAACAAGGTATTAATAATGGATACATTTTGAAATTCAATCGCTCATAAAAAATTATAGACTGCAACATATGGAAAAAAATTACTGATTTTTATTCATATATTGAGATTTTTGTACCTGGTGACGTATTCCTATTTTGTTTGGTTTGTTTTTTTTTATTCATCTTTCTCATCATTTAAATGTTTAGTTTTATATAATAAATAATTTTGCCCATCGTGACTTTGCTATGAAACAACATCTTCAAGGTGGTTTTGGAGAGGAATACTTGCATCAAAGTACAACTGATTCATTTTTACGGTGTTTTCCCCTCTCTCAAGCGAATACCTATGACCAAATAACAATATAATAATTCCTCGGCTTGACACATGTCAAATTCAATTGTATGACTTCTTCCGGTTTTCCGGGTGGTGGACATATGAATATTAGCTGTCTGGTTTATGGTTATGTCGATGGTCGACCACACGACCAATGTTAAATATAGATAAATCATTGGCAGCGACCATCGACTGAGGTTCTATTCATAGGCACAGTTGTTGAATTCATCATCCCTAGGACATTGATAATAGGCGAGATAATTTTATGACAATCGAAAGCTCAACGAGCTTGATAAATTTGTCATAAAATTATGAGGCATTTGTCAATGTCCGGGGGATATTCCGCGGGCATTTTATTGACAAAAAAATTTACAACTCAACACAATGAAACATTTATTTATTTATTGAAAGTACAGTTAGTGAAAGTACAATTATTAAAATTCAACTCAACATTAGATTCGTTGCTGGTCTCTACTATAGAAGATCTATTACCACGCATAATATTTATGATCTTGTTGTGGTGTTCTTGATCGAGATTTAAGTATGGTTTTATAGAATTTTGATTTTTTCATGATTTGTTATCTTTTTGTCCTTTCATTTAACCATTGCCCAGCACAGATTCAGTCCATCCATTTATTGTATTTTTTCCAACAGGTACATTATCGTACCATTTGTCAATTTCATTTTTCCAGTGTCGATTTGGTTTTAAGAACAGTCGTGGTGAGGTAATATTGTCGCCTCGTTTTGATATCAGTTTATGAAAAAGACGTACAGGGCAGCTTTGTCTTTCACTATTGGAAATCAACCATTTACTACTTGTACAGCTTTTAGAACCACCTTGGCACGTTTTACTGAACACCGGATTGTATTCAATGCGATTTGTTGGAGAGTCATCGTTATTTTTCTCGATTTGAAAAAAATCCAGCAGATAAGCAACTGCCTCTCCTCCTCGCCACGCTGATTTTACAGCAGCAATATGGTAAAATTCACGCATGAGACCTTCAGGAGTATTTTCATTCCATAGCAATATTATTTTGTTAACTTCGGACAAATTTAAAGAAACTGAACTCGTAGTTTCTTCCTGATTGGATCGCGGGCATCTAGGGCTAGTTTAAATACTGTATTGTTAAACGGGTAAACATAATATTATAGTCATTATAGTACTTTTTTAGCAAAAGTTTTCACGTAACGTTCCACATTGTCTTCACCGTTGCTTCTTTAAATTCGGTCCCGTCTTTCTTTCTCATATTGACCGACCAATCTTTCAGTATTAACGCCAATTCTTCTAAGCTTCTATGTTCATTCAATTCATATTCTCGTTCGCAGCAAAATTCCATAAATATTCCCCAAATATATTTGTGACTGTAAGTTGTATTTCTGGGATTTTTTCCTTTGATTAGCGCATTTATACTTTGAACATTCGCATTGCCAAAACGTTGTTAGAACTGTAAAAAAATTTTCAAACAGAAGAGATTATTTCAGAAAAAAAAAATCGATTTAAAAACTGCTCGGGTGTAGTAGTAGTGTAATTCCAATCAGTTGCGTATAAAAACGTGTAATTTGACAATTGGAGTAGTGTTTGGTATTGCCAACACTGCATTTTATATGCCTCAGCGGCTCGGAGACAGTCGTGCAGAACTAGCATGATCAACGAATGCTATGTGTTACGTGCAAAATCTGCTTTTATCAAGAAGCATATTGAAGAACGCATGAGATAACCGATTATGCTATATATGATCCCGTTATAAGCGTCCTAGGTACTCACTTGAGCGATGGCGTACCCAAATAGGCTACCCACTTCTTCAAGCCAAGTTTATCGCTTGTAACTGTCTCATATCAAAATGTTTTGCCCAAATGTTAACCATTTATCCAGCGCTTTATATAGGAAAAAAACGTATTGGTATGTACCAAATTGACGTCTTACAAAATTTAAATTAATCGTAAGTGGACGTATATGCCCACTTAGAAGAGGCCATCTTGAGTTATTATGAAAGAAGATCCAAAGAGCCGGTGAATGTGGAACAATAAGATATGATGTTTGTTTTTATTGTATTATTTATAGAACGCCGGCCTATTTCTGCGACCATATCTAATCACCGAAGCCGGCGAGGAAACTTCTCCCAACCGGAAATTTTGCCAAATCCTCTAGTGTTTCCAACCAGAAGTTGCAACACCCCTTACTTTTGAACCCCAGATTTTAAATTATATGATTCAAATTCAAGAAGGTGAAATCACTTTGCCGATAGGCTGCTCAGATGGATACGGTTAGGCCGTGAGTAAGGTTCAATTAATGACTTTTCCTAGTTAATCAAATTTGTCCACTAAAAAAAAAATTATACATTAATTAACTTGACTAGTTCCAGAGTTGGGCGCCAGACTTGCTAAAGAGAAAAGTCAAAGATAAATAAAATTAAATAAATGTTACCTAGCTTGTATGGGAAGGCAAATAAATATGCAATAAATCAACTTAACAAATTTATTCCAGTTGGAATTAAAATTATTGAACAAGATATAAAAAAATTAACAAATACTAGAAGAGTATTGAACTTCTCTTAAAAGAATGGAAAAATTACATAAAAAGAAACCAGTAATTTTGACTCTGATCAAAATTCGAACATTCACACCTATGATTCCTCCAGTTGTTGGTCACGAATATACCTTCGGAGATCTTGAGCGAGATAGAGGAAGGCTAGTTTCTTGAAGCTGGTCCCAGCGGTTCTAGGAGGAACTTGGTTTCAGCGGTTACGATGAAGATGGTCTGGGGTGGTTCGATAGTTGATTTCAGACCCCCTTATCGGCGTGAATTTAGTTGATCTTCACGGACCAGTGCTGATATTGATGTGCTGTAAGACCTCCCAGGCTACTAGTCCTTCCGTCTCCGTAGATGGGTTCCTCCGTGGTATATATCATGCGAAGAAGATGATAGGAATCAAAATATGTACAAAAAGGGAGAACGAAGGATATCCTTTGAACCTCAAGTTTTATGTTTCAAATTTTAATCGAGAGTCAAAAGATAGATGCAAATGATAGCATACAATAAAAATCTCAGTCTATATAAAAGACTGGAAAGTTACAGTGAAAGAACAAAGATAATAAATAGCAATCCAATCTGCTATTCTGGAGTTAAATTTATAAGTTAATTTTAATAATAAAAAAAAAATATTAAAAATGAACAAAATTTAAAACCAAACAAAACAAACCTCACCCAAAACGTGATGTTCAAATTCAGTTAAATTTTGAAACAGGTAAGTTTTGATAAGGTGATTCTATGTACCAGAAGGGTAAAAAAAATTAATGAGGAAAGATATTCCAAAAGAAATATAAAAATTTCCTTCAAATTTTACCAGAGAACAAATATAGTATTTTAAAGCAAAATACTATAAAATTGCCAGAGAAAAAATCTACTATTTTAAAGCAAAATATTTAAAGGTTGCCAGTGCAAAAATATACTATTTTAAAGCAAGTGCCAAAGGAAAATATAGCGTTATAACCAAAATACTCTAGTAAGCTACAAAAAATATAGGGTTTCTGAACCAAGATAATAGTCAGAGTAAAAGTATACTCTTCAGCCAAGATAAGAGGAGAGACACACGTCTTTCAGTGGGCACGACTCTCTTAGATAAAGATAATGTTAAATAATTCTTTTAATTGAAGAATTTTTAAAGATAACTGAAGAGGGAGACCTCACGTCTTTCAGTGGGCACAACTCTCTTAGATAAAGATAATTTTGAAATAGGGCGGCAATTCCTTTTCAAATCGATAAACAGGTAATTCTCAAAAATTAGAATGAATCTCCCTGCTCTTGGCGACAAGGTAGTAACTGAAGTGAATTGACTCTGCAACGATCAAAAATCAAATAAGCTACACTGGGAATTGAATGGAGTAATAGATAAAATAAATTTATTAAACGGAAATCAACTTTACGCTTGAGGCATATATTGAATCGAATCGAGTGTTCTGAGACTGTTAGGCCAGAGGTACAACTCTCTCCATAAGCAATTCTTTCTCAAGAGAAAAGAAAATTACTCTCATAAACATATAGTTATGAAATAAAGAAAATTGCTTACCAGAGAGCCGTCCTATTAGGTCACTCCAAACTGTGTCCCAGAACAATCAAATACGCCCTTTGCTTCAATTGGAATCCTTGGAACAAACCGGTGGTCGTGTGAGGTAGGTAAGCTCTAGTCCCTTCGAGATTACCAATTACTTGGTACCTAAAAAGGCAAAAGCGTAGAACTGATTTCCAATGAAAAAAAAAATCAGTTCCCAATATTCGGAACAGATGTTACGTTAGCCACAATATGTAATATGAATGATTTGTCAAAATGGCCGAAATATCTATATTTAACCTTCAAAAATTACCATGCGGTATATCCAAGAATTCTAATATTACAAGCCTAAGGAAAAAGAAGAAAATGCTAATCAGCTACAACATTAATTGAAAGATAAAGAGAATAATATTACTCAATTAAACTCCAGCAGTGAAACTTATTCAACTTATAGATCGTACGTACCAAAATCAATTTACTCAGTCCATCTGCCTATCTCGACGTTCAAATCAAGAAAGAGATCGATTATTCCTTCGGTTCGAACAAATCACCAATTCTACCTGGGTTTTTTCACAAACTGTTCTTGGTTTTTATCTATTGAAAAACACTTGGAAAAAACACAGCTTGACGACATGAATACAACTGTCACGATAACAAAACTCGTCCAACTTGACAGAACTCATGATGATGGCGCTGTCCCATAGTTCACGATCGGCCGTGACTAATGACCCGTTCCACCGTAAGATAACCGGAATAGTTATGAGAAATTGATTATGTATAAGGAAGTAACGAAAAATTCGTTACAAAGTAGGGATCTTTAACGGGCTTAACATTCATCTCAACTTCCTCTTTGTTGGACGGCATATCTCCCACTATATCTCGTGCTCATTGATATAACGCCTGCAGCTATTATGCTATTACGCTGCAGTTGTACAGGCTCAAAAACGTGAGTGTTTCCTGGCAGGCCAGATCTTGATCCAAGTACTAGTGATATCAAGCAATGCTGGACTTTAGATATTCATCGACTTGCCTCAACTTGACAAGCACGGTCGTTTCCCCATTGTTTTGTATTTCGAATATTGAATGAATCTTAAATATATCAATGCGAGTATAAAATACACACATTATAGTCATAAGGGAGTTTGATATAATTTACTTTGATGAGTTCATTCTCGTGAATGATTTTCACTCCTTGATTAATATAATCATTGTAAATGACATACAATCTCCTCCTATATGCTGACGACTGTAAAATATATGAAAGAATTGATAACTTAAATGATAGCTTGCTACTCCAAAGTGATCTAATGAAGCTACATAGTTAATGAAAGTTAAATTTACTTCCCTTAAATATAGGTAAATGCAATATTGTTTTCTTCATGCACAAAAAAAACCTAAATTTTTGACTATGATATAAATGGCACATGTCTCAAGAAGTTGCCAGTTTCAGAGATTTGGGTGTCACATTTGACAGTAAATTAACATTTGTTGAACACGCATGTAACATCGTTTCATCTACTTAAATTCCACTTTGTCAATTCCAACACACCCAAACTCCTATTCGACGCTTTTGTGATGACGAAACTTGAATACTCCTCAATGATTTACATATCAAAAATATCGAGGACGTACAAAGACGTTTTCTTAAAACTTTATGTTATAGACATGACGGAGAATATCCCGCAGGAAATATTGCTTTAACGTTTTGATGTCAAATCTCTGCAATCAGGTCGAACATATTATAATATAGTTTTCCTGTTCAAGCTTATCAATAACAAGTTCAATTATCCTTAAAAACTGTCGCCATTGAATATCCATGTACTTAGAGTGCCTACTCGATCACATAACATGTTTTATTTGCCAGTTCCAAAGACGAACCTACTTATGTTTTCTCCAATTCATCAGATTGTCTTAACTAAAAAATTTCAAAATTAAATTGATATATTCAATACAATAAGTGAAATTAAAAGAGTTATTTTGTAGCACTCACTTCTGTATCCATTATACATGTGACTCTGTAAACTTTTTTTTTAGTTCACGTACAGAGCTGCATGTCCATGTATAGATCTTGTCAATTATTTGCATAAGTATCGTATATTATTCACTTTTTATTATAACTATTTTTCCCGCCCTGGTTAAGGCATTAGCTATTAGGATGGGGTAATGTTAAATAAAATAAATTTTTTATAAAATAAATAATATTATGCCTAACGATGTTAACCACCAGACAGAAATAACCATTAGAAGTTACTTTTTTATGGGGAACAACATTTCTAGACATTTATATAATTTTCCACTGATATATTTCGGAAAATATTTACCCTGATAAGCATTCTCAGAAAATGGTAAAAGCAATGATAAGTATCCGGCTTGATGAAGTGAAAGATTATTAATTCAAAAAAAGCTTTGAAAGAAATCGACGTAGAATGACAATTTTCTATGACCTTTTTCAAGTTATTCAGGATGAAGTTTTCAGTATCAAGTAGAATTCGACTGATACTTCTTTGTATACATTCAAGAAGAGTTTTCTCGCTATTCATCATTCGGATAAATCATCAAAATAGTTTATACACAAGGTATGTCGACTGTATTCGCAATCGGAACATTTTCAAAAATACATTCATATGAATCCAGTTCCAATGATTCACTGAGTTGATGAGGGATTTATGTAAACAATTTACGTAGGAACGCTCAATTCGGAAGGAATAAAGTTCTTCGACGCCGCATCTGTTCCTCCAGAAACATGTTTACTTCTTGGGATTCTACAAATTTAGAAAACTATTTCCGGAGTGAACCCCCTTCATTCTCGAAATATCACCCCTTCATAGGGGCGGTGGTGAACTGAGATAAACAAGACACTTGCGAGTTCATTGCCATCTGAAAAAGAGCCACATTGCGTTTTGCAGTGATGCAACAATCAGTTGTATTCGAGAGATGCGAACATTTGAGGGTAAGGTTTAACCTCAAAGAAGTTCCCAATGCAAGACATCTTGGCTGTGTTCAAAAATATCGATGAAAGAAACATGTTATTGAATAATCCTTTTGCAGAGTCGGTATGGATTTCTGAGACTCAGTCTATGCTTGATGCTTTGCCTTTGCCTAGGATTGAAAATATTGTGGAAAATGGTCCCTACCATCAGATGCCTATCAAAGGCAAATAAATTAAATATACCGCCTTTGAAGCTTTAAATATTTATCGATTTCGAAGTATTCCAGTTGGTGTTACTAATGGAATCGCTTGTTTCCACAGAACTATTCAAAATATCATTAAGAAAGAAGGTTTGAAAGATACTGTTGCATATTTGGATGACGTTACCATTTGTGGGACCCATAATACATACTATTATTCCAACTCTTCTTGAATGCTTCTGGAAAGTGTAACTCGGGATTGAATAGAGACAAATGTGTATTTTCCTCGGACCATATGAACATTCCTGCAAAAAAAATAATCAAACATGATCTAGACAGATCAAAACCAATTCTGCAACTCTCAGTACCGAACAGTATTTCCTCTTTTCGTCGTACGATGACAATGCACATTACTCGAAATGGTTGATTTGTTTGAAAATATGAACAGGATGTCCATAAAATCAGATGTGGAATCATCTGCGATTGAAAGATAAACTTTAGTCACTATCTTCCATCGTTCAAGATAACCTCTTGTGGGGTATTCATGTTGAAAAGGGAAACATTCTCAGTTGAATATTGAATTGAAAGATTTTTCTGTGAATTGAAAAAATCCACGATTGAAAATGAAGTAATTTTTTGTGTATGGCTAACAGAAAACAACTACTTCCCGAGCTGAAGCCACGCTAGACATTGAACTTCATCTGATAGATATCCTGAAAGGTCCCTAACTCAAAGAAAAAATCGGAAATTGAAAATTTGCATTTTTACTAGGACAGTTATTTGGTTTTATATTCCAGTCTCAATTAAGAACTCATATAGATAATAAGGCAAAGAAGAATGTTTTCCAAAAGAGAGTACTTATAGTTTTCCCAATATCAATTGCAGAAGCATAAAAAAGTCTTGCGGCGAAATCGTGTGAGCAGCAGTGGCGGAGATAACTTATTTTATTAAGATATTTTAAGATTTAAAAAATACTTCATAAATAATGAAAAATGAAAAAAAATTAAAGACAAGCTTTTATTTATACAAATACATTAAGAATGAAAAATAATTTCTTTCATTGTTTGATGTAGGTTATTATTATATCCTAAAACGTATTTCGATCGGCACACACCAAGACCATAGACGCTACTGGTTTTTAATCTTTCAGAGCTATTAAAACACAAATATAACGCGTGATTTATGACCTCCCATCATAGAGACACACCTGCCAGCATTATGTCGAACTTGATTGGTCCAGACGAATCGGTTGTACAACTGACAGCCCTCACTCGAGTCCACGTTGACTATCGGCTCTTTTGATGTACCGTTTGCCGACGGAAAATTTTTACGAGTAGTACAGATTATTTTTCGTTCCGTTTCTTCGCATATATGCTCGTGTTGGCGAAGTGAGTTTTCATTTGCTCCCTATAGAAACAGCTTCTGCAATTGATATTGGATGGACTATACTTATTGTAACATTGACGTCAGAGAGGAATCGCATTCATTAGGTCTTCAATACCTTATATGAATGTTGTGGTAGCATTTGAACTTTTGAAAGAAAGTATCGCTAATTAATCGATGACTCTGGTATGTCCATTGTGGGGAATGCGATCGCAACCCTCTCAAAATGGCAAATCGGTGACGTTTTTCTCGTGAGAAGATCATGAGGTGGCGCTTAGAATTATTATGTTTCAGCTATAACATAATTTATACTTTCGGAATCGAAAATACTGTATCTGACACTTTTTCGAAAATACCTTCAAGTACCTCAAGAGGGCAACGTAATAGAACTCCCTAAAACTCACATACTCTCTATGTCATCAGGGGTTATGTCCGAAGAATTGTCTTGAAATGCCGCTTCTCGGACTATTTACAAGAATAAATTTCAAAACTTTTTTTCATGTTCCATATTCGTAAAAGTTTCGAACGGAAATGATTACGAAAAATGCTCGAATTTGAGTAATGCTACAGAAATGTGAGGGTTACGCCCCTTTGTTGGAAATTAACCAATGGCGAGTCGCCATTCTCGAAGCGCGGATATAAAAGCGCAACGAGAAGCTAGTTCACTCTCAGTCAAGATCTGATCAGTCAGTCGCTCACTTGAGTCTTTGGACGAGCTTAGTCTGCAGTTAAGAAGAATTTCGAGTTGATCTCGCTTACGCTACGTTGAGAATATTTTTTCCCGAGAAAGCAGTTTGGATAGCTAAGCTAAGCAGCTAAGAAATTCTCCGAATGGGATTTTAAATTCATTTCTTCGTAATAGATAGCTACGACTATTCTACCTGGGATTTTACTTCTGTATGGGATTTTTAGGACTATAGCCTACCAAAGGAATTTCCAATTTACACTCTCTGACAATCATCGTTACCAACAACAAGTTGGATCTGTAAAGAATTCTATGCTACGGAACGAGGGAGCTGAGAGAGAATAAGATTTTCGACGGCTGGTTTTATTTTGGATGCCATTACCCCTGTCCTTCGCTATTCGCTGGTGACTAGCCATGACAGCCGAGTTGGAATTGGGGTGTCACCAGGAATAGAAGGTTGGCTTTTTTCGAGGTTTGTCGCCACGGAGCTTCATTCCATGCATGATCGAATAAGCGAACCTCGTTGACGTCTCCGGAGGCGAGCGGGCACCACCAGGTTCGGGGTTAGGATACCTGTGGTGAGGTAGGCGCGAAATATTCGATTATAATTAAAGTTTCGTAGGGTACTAGGGAATCGTACGGCTTCCGGCAGGTCCGCCTTCGAATGAAAAGGCATGCAGGGTCCTGGAGTCGAGCTAATTAGCATTATATGAATTTCAGATTTCCGATAGGGACTCGTGTACGATTTTAGGAACCAAGAAGTCCCACTTGAATAGGATTTTCAGTGAGGAGCAGCATAAAAGTCATTAAGTCAGGCCATTTGCCGAAGCTAAAGGTCATAGAAAACGTATGAAAAGATCTTTTCTATAAATCGAAATAAAAACTGAGATAAATAAATCTCTGGTAAATGTTAAGTAAATTTTGTTTGAAAAATTAGAATCGAAAAGAAATTGGAGTTCAATTTATTCAATGGTCCATTTTTCAATAACTTCGTTTATTTCATAGTAAGAAATACTTTTTCGTATTATAACTGTCATCCCCCTAATCATAAATTTTATGTGATATTTTGGAGCTTGTGTTGTTGTTAGTAGTTACCAGCCCCCTCTGAGATCGAGCTGGCCGGAGGTCAAAGTAAAAACTTGGTAACACTTAACGTAAATATATAAATATTTTTCTTAATAATATATATTATATATTTTTTTTAAAACAATGCCCCTCCATAATAGACAGAATAACCGCATTATTCCATCAAAACCAGGGAACTATCATGAAATCAAAGTATTTGAAAGACTATACCGGGTGTCCACGGAAGGTGGCTCGCCCCTATAACTTTTTTGTTTTCGGAGAAAATGGAATGAAATTTGAAGGATCTGTTTAATGCATGAAACTGCATTTTTTTAGGAGCAACTCAACTTTATGCAAATTCCGGATTTACCAGAAGTGACATAAACTATCGATTTTTAAATGGGACACTTGGTATATTTTCAGTTTTTTTGTCTCCATAGGACATTAAGAATACAACCATGTACCATTTGTTACAGTTTGTAACAATTTTTTTTGGTTTTTTTTTCGAAATAAATTTTTATTCTAGAGGGCTATGGATACGTTCAAACAACTAATTTCAGTACTAATATATTTGTAAACATACAACTTTACGGTTCTCGATCAAAATGTTTCAGCTATGTGACGTAAGAAAACAAATAAAAAAACGGTTACAAACAGTAACAAATGATACATGGTTGTATTTTAAATGTCATATGGAGACAAAAAAACTGAAAATATACCAGGTGTACCATTCAAAAATCAAAAGTCTATGCCGCTTCCGGTGAATCCGGAATTCGCATGGAGTTGAGTTACTTGTCAAAACATGCAGTATTATTCATTAAACAGATCCTTTGAATTTCATTCCATTATCTCCGAAAAGAAAAAAGTTATAGGGGCGAGCCAATTCCGTGGACACCCGGTATATCGATTTCAAAAGCTTTTGAATTATGGTAATGAATTAACAAGGTTTTTTTTTTCGAATGGCCAAACATGACTTCTGAAACAATTATTAAGTATTGATTTGTTTGAAAATATGAACAGGATGTTCATAAAATCAGATGTGGAATCATCTGCGACTGAAAGATTAACTTTAGTCACTATATTCCTATTCGATATTCAATTGAGAATGTTTCCCTTTTCCACAGCTATTTAGAATTTTTGAAATGCCTTCTCTTCTGCATTATGACTAAGGAATCCCCCTGATAACTGAGACAAAAAATGCATTTAAAAGATATTGCTTCAAGTCGTTCAACTGCAAAGAAATGCGAGAGATATAATAGCAACCGGTAACAATCATAGGTTCAAGTAGTCGGTGAGAACTTCATGGAAGGTGCAAAGGTGAATCTTGATATGTATGGTTGAATGAAATACCACACTTGCTGACCAAACTGATGGTATTGATATCAACTTTAGAATCAGCTGAAGCGAATCTTGGAACTTCTCAAGTTTCTTCAAACTTTAACGATACCCTCCGGTGTTACAATCATATGTCTCAAATAACTCAACACCTCAAATGAAAGACTGTGTGCTGATCAAATTGATATTAGTTATATCGATCTCACCTCAAAATTCAAAATTGTCTGGAAGCATCAGATGTAGACAACTATCATGGTCTTCTATCACTGTTACTAGATTCAAGCTTAACGCGAAGGCTCTTACTCTTTGGGCTTTAAATTGGTGAGCAATAGCCAGTCACAAATTTATGATTTTGATTGTACAAGGACAAGAGACCGGTGCCTAGCCCTAGCCATAGAATGCTTCTCAAAAATAACCGAGAAAGGAAATCTAAAATGAAAATTTAAAAAAATATATTTCTAGAGCGGATGCAGCTTTTACTACCCGATATGGATTGGTAGGTAGCTCATCACTCCAGAGCGCCTCGGATGTTTAAAACGCGAGGGGTCGTCTATGTTATAATCAGCGGCTTCTCTTACAAGGGGGTCCTCGTGGGTTACTGCGCAATCGAATACTTTCTGAATGCGATCTCTAATGATACTTCTGATGGAAAGAATATTCAAGTCTTCGATAATCCGATCGTTCCGCACGTACCACGGAGCGTTCGTTATCGTCCGCAGCATCGTCATTTGCGCCCGTTCAAGGCCCGAATGTTGGTTCTGCAGGTTTGGCCCCAAGCGGCTGAGACATACAAAAAGACAGGCCTGAACATCATTATGAAGTGACCGGCAGAAAGTACGCATCATATGAGAAATTCTTTTATTAATAAATTTTGACAAATATCGATTCGTGCTATCGCTTCTTCATCAGAAGAAACCCCAAAAGACGTATACAGTGCCGTTCTTCATTTCGTGTTTGGCGGAAAATTAAAAAAAAAAATTATGTCTCAAAACACACTTATTTGAAAAAATATCGAAATAAATAATAGTTTAAAAACTAAAAAACACGCTTTGATAGAAAACTAAACTAAAAAGTAGAAAATAATTTTAAATGAGTTTCAAATAAGAATTCAGTGATTAACAACAAATTTATTTTATCGTAAAAAAGCGTGGGGTGCCTGATGTCAATTGTTCTAATATTTCATGGACCGATATTGGTGAAAGTAGAATCATTATGAAAATATCTTAAAAAGCACCCCACGCTTTTTTACGATGAAATAAATTTGTTGTTAATCAAAGTATTCTTATTTCAAACTCATTTAAAATTATTTTCTACTTTTTAGTTTAGTTTTCTATTAAAACGTGTTTTTTAGTTTTTAAACTATTATTTATTTTCAACTTTTCAGTTTTGTTTTCTATTAAAGCGTGTTTTTTAGTTTTTCAAACTATTATTATTATTATTCAATTTTTTCAACTATTATTCTTCAATTTTGAATAGAATCGAACCATAATCCTTAATTAATTATACAAAAAATCATGATCTCCGACCCCAAAAACCCCCACATACCAATTTTGAATAGAATTGGACCATAATCACAAAACTCGTCCGCCATTTTGGAGCCGCTATCCAGAATTTTTCAATTTTTACAAAAGAATCATTATATTGGACCCCAATTACCCCCACATACCAATTTTGAATAGAATCGGACCATAATCACAAAACTCGTCTACCATTTTGGAACCGCCATCTTGAATTTTCCAGATTATACAAAAGAATCATAATCTCTGACGAAAGCCCTCAGATACCAATTTTGAAGCGTATCGGACCATAATGACAAAACTCGTCCACCATATTGGAGCCGCCATTTTTTTTTCAAACAAAAATTCTTAATGCATTGTTACCAGAACTATGTACACCTGTCAAATTTCAAATCATTCGGACGTCTGGAAGTGGGTCAAAATCGCGCCCAAAGGAGTCGGTTACAAACAAACAAACAAACGTACAAGTGAAGCTAATAGAAAGCGTGTAAAATGTTATTCGGAAAACGACATTTTATAGCTATGTACATGTTTTGATGAAAAATCTGAGATAAAAAAAATTTGACACAAAAAAGATTCTATTTGGAAAAATAAATTTCTGTCAAAAAAACTCATTAATAAAGCCAACAGTAATATTTTAAATGATATATTGTAAAGATTCGCAAGCTATTTCTATTTTATTCAGAGAAACATTATGATCCCGATACTATTTATTATTAATGAAGGACAACAAATTTATTCAATTTTTGACATAACAAGACATAAAGTACAAAAATATTATTTAATTTTTGACATAACAAGAACTTAATTCTTAACTTTTTATTTTCAAACACTTTACAGAAAATTAAAAGCTGAAATGATTATAAACCAAACAATTTAATTATACATGTAGTTGTTCGGGATTTCATATTACTTCTTCTAAATGGTCGATATTATGAAATGGCCGATGTTTATGAACCTTACTTTTGAGGTACCCCCATAAAAAAGAATAAAAGGGAGTCAAGTCTGGGGATCTTGCAGGCCACGGGTTTTCTGAATATCGTCCTATCCATTTATGAGGAAAGTGTTCGTTAAGCCTCTGACT
This sequence comes from Gonioctena quinquepunctata, assembly GCA_018342105.1. Lineage (NCBI taxonomy): Eukaryota > Metazoa > Arthropoda > Insecta > Coleoptera > Chrysomelidae > Gonioctena > Gonioctena quinquepunctata. Next base: position 55,264 of record JAFIRS010003636.1, on the reverse strand, counting down.
CCGTTTTGTTGGAAAAAAATGACATTTTTTCTTTGCCGCAGTAATCCATGTAAAAAATCAAAATATTCGTTATTTAAAATCTCTAAAATGATTTCGTGAATTTAAGTTGCCCCTATAAAAGTAAGGCCCAACGACCTGCGTATCTAATATGCCGCACCAAACATAATTTTTGAAAGAAAATTGACTCTTTGCCTCTATCGTCCAATTTGGGTTCTCATCAGCCCACCATCTACAGTTCTGGGAAATAATAGTACCGTTTGATGTAAAAGTCGCCTCATCAATAAATACAAAATTTGTAGGAAAATTTTGGCTTTCTTCAATCATGCCTTGGAACCAAAATGAAAAATCTAAGCGGGTATTGAAATCGCTATCGAGTAAGGTGTGGGTGAATTTTGGTTTGTATGCACGAAATTTATTATTCTTCAAAATTATTCTTATGGATTTTTCAGATATACCAGTTTGTTCCTGCCCCTCCGATAGTGCCATCTTTGGATTTTCTGTGACCGATAACAAAACATTAAAAGTATCTTATTCATAAATGGCGGGCTTACTATGTGGAATTTTGTAACGATTTCCTATACTACCTGTAGCTTTAAATTTGTTTAAAATACGCAACACAGTAGATCCATGGTTATTCTCATTTGAATATCTAGCATTTAATATATCTGCTGCTTCTCTGGAACTATGGAAACGCTCGCCACATATTAAGACGAGCTCAATTTTTTCTTGAAAACTTAGCTTTTCTTAGGACATCTCTAATTATTGTTAACGCACAACAAAATGTAAAATAACTTTCACAATGAAAAAAACTATACAAGAAAGATGATAAAAATACCTGGATAAATAATAACACTGCTAAATCGTTTGACAACTGTCAATAACATATTATCATTATTAGTCGATTGTTTCATGGCCTCTTCGATCATGAGGAAATCTGTCCACAAGGATAAATAATATGGTAGGTGTGTATGATTCCAACAATTTGCCAAAAATCAATTTATTTTTTGTTGTTGAAAAATTTAAATTAAAATTGTGTTGATACGAGGTCCTTTATTAATAATGAATAGTATCGGAATCATAATGTTATAAGATATTTCAGTGACCTCCTATGAAGCAGCTGAACACATGGCAAATTCACAGATTTCAAATTGAATAAAATAGAAATGGCTTGCGAATTGAAAAGGGAAACATTCTCAATTGAATATTGATAGAAAGATTTTTCTGTGAATTGAAAGATCCACGATTAAAATGAAGTTATTTTTTGTGAATGTCTAACAGAAAACAACTACTTCCCCGGCTAAAGCCACGCTGGACATTGAACTACATCTGATAGATATTCTGAAAAGGCCCTAACTCAAAAGAAAAAATCTGAAATAAAAAATTTGCATTTTTATTCAGATAGTTATTTGATTTTCTATTCCAGTCTTAATTAAGAACTCATAAAGATGAATGAGGCAAAGAAGAATGTTTTCCAAAAGAGAGTACTCACCAGAAATCATTCGTAACATTGACGCAGGAGAGACATCGCATTCACTAGGTCTTCAATACATTTTTGTCGACGAAAATCCATTTCACGCTTCCATCAGGAAGACCGAAAGAAATGGGAAACACATTTTCAAGAAGCAATCTCACTTTGCAAAGATGGAAAAAGTTGGAATCATTTCTTTTGGAGAGACACTTTGAAATTTTAATCGTGGATCTTTCAATTCACAGAAAAATCTTTCTATCAATATTCAATTGAGAATGTTTCCCTTTTCAACATGAATACCCCACAAGAGGTTATCTTGACGATGGAAGATAGTGACTAAAGTTTATCTTTCAGTCGCAGATGATTCCACATCTGATTTTATGAACATCCTGTTTATATTTTCAACAAATCAGGCTTGCGAATCTTCACAAAAATTATTCATAATATTGGTGTAGACTTTACTAATGAGTTTCTTTGTCGGAAATGTATTTTTCCAAATAGATTTTTCTATGGCAAAAAAATTATTTTTATTTTTAAAACATAATTTTTAAAATTTTCCGCCAAACACGAAAAACGAATGGCATTGTACAACGTCTTTGGGAAATTCTTTTGATGCAGAAGCGATTGCATGTATCGATATTTGTTTTAATTTATCAATAAAAGAATTCCCCATATGATGCGTACTTTCTGCCGGTCACTGTATAAATCATGACTTTGTTTTGAAGGGAAATTTTGCTTTTCCTGTTCATCAGGGGGTACAACAAACAAATTTTTTTTACAATTTCATTTTTGATAATCTGGACCAGGTGAGTCGGCGATCCACAGTAACTCCCAGGTACTTGACCTGCTCTGACCTTTCCAGAGATAGTCACTCCCTTTCCGTCTTGCTTCTCTTACGACCCTTTCCTGCAGAAAAGCAACATCAATGTTGTTCTCCACAAGAAACTCTGGAAACTCACTGCTTTGATGAAATTCGGAAGCTGCCTTTCACCCATTGATTGGAATTAAAACCGATTGAAAATTTTGCAGCAGTTTCTGCGAACTGTGCAAACAACATCCTCATTTGATCTGAAGTTGAAAACATTTCTTTTGGGCTATTTGGTACATGAGCTGACTGGGTAGGAGCGTCGTCTCGAAACGCCGCTGCGTATGACAGCCCCGCTTGTGTCCTTCCCGAGTTTACGGGGAAATATCGTCGACTGTATTGCTCATTTGTAGTGGAGGTCACCCTACGCCTCATGCGAGGTATCTAACATCCTCAATAATTCGCAGTGTGTTCCCCACTGCAATTGGCACACCTAGCCTTTTCTTCCCGAAGTTTTGTACAGTCACGCGAGACATGATTTTCCCCGCATTTGATACAAGCTGGGACGGCACAACAGTTCATTTGGCAATGGCCGGACCTTTGACACCTATGGCACTGACCCACAGAAGCCCTGAGCCTCTGGGGTTCAGCTGAGACTTGGACATTAAGGAGGTCCGTTATCTTGATATACCTTTTTGTTCCTTATTGCGAAGTGCGGAAGTGGAGTTTTTCCCCATTTAATTTATGTTAACGAGCTACTAAGTCCGGGGCAAATCCCTCATCACAGAAAAGAAATCTTCAAAGGAATTGAGTTCGGGTAGACTTTACGTATGATGGGGAATGTTTTGATCTTTGAGAATACTTGAAATTTTTCGATATGTATCTGGAGTATCGGGGAATTTTTTTATGCCATCATAGACATTATTTGCTGGTTTGGTTAATTTAATATCATTCGACTTCAGTAGCGAGTTGACTGTGACTCACTTATTTGAATCCCTAACAGTAATTGGGGGAACGTATTGACTTTTCAACCTGAGTGGTGTCTGTTCCGTGGGTAGTTGTTGGGGTTGTGGTAAGGTGGTTTGGGTCAGCAATTTGAACATCATTATTATTATTAACGATGGTGTTATTATCAGAATTTGGAATTTCTGTGGAGACATTTAAGGGACCTATTTGGGCTGAAGCCGCCCTAGAACTTGGAAAAATTAACGTTCATATCACCCTCTGAAAAGCTGATCAAATTTGTTCGACATTAGCGTTTTTACTAGCACAATTACTAGGATACGACTCTACTATAGCTTCTACGTAACGCAGTTATTGGTGAAGGAGGGTTTTGAATTCCGTCAGGCACTGGAAGTACAGGGAAAATTTATCTCTTCTGCCTTCAAGCAGGAGCGTGTTCTCTTGGAGCATCTGTTCCTTTAGTTCTAGCAGCTATCAAAGAACTTACAGCGGGTATTTTTTCAAGATCGTCTCCAATGGAAGCGAACAGAGTGCTCAGCACTTCCAATAGATCGGCTATCGAGAGAGAGCGCCTGTTGGGACTCGGACCGGCCACATGCATCGTGTGAAAATAACAGTCGAGAAGAAGTCAGTCAAAACGTTTCCTGTTTGGATTGTGCAGCTGCGAAAGGTAAAAATATAAGATGAAACGATAGTAATGGGAATAATATTATTAAAATTAAGAGAATCAGGATATTTTATAGATTTTTTCATTGGAAAAAACCCTGTTCGTTTGTGATGGAACTATGCAAAAATACACCAAGACATAAAAAATTGAGTTATTTTCAATATTCGTAGAGTGAAGTACATACATATTTATTTATTCAAGTAATTTTGGGAACTTACAACTAGCAATTTATTGCACTACTCTTCTTTTACGCTGTCGGAAACCACCTGAAAATTCATAAAATTTGTCAGTGACTTTTGTAACGATTTTTAAACATCAGCCCTTTTTTTATTTTCAGGGGGAAACATGCGATAGCTTTTTAAACGTTGTTATATCGCCGAGTACTGTGCTATTGAAAATGAGTTGCGATATGGTCGAGTTACAGCTTTAACTTTGCATCAAGCTGCTTATTGTAAATGCTCATGAAAATGTAGGGCAGAACATCTTTTTTCAATTCTCTTGCAGTACCCGTTAATGAATACTGTATGTCGTTTTCCATATCATTCTTCAACGTGAAATGATCCTCTCAGCAAAACAAGTGTATTTTTGTTGGTATCATCCACTCGCGACGAGTAACACAAAAAAATTTTTCCTTTTTTCTTCGAAAGGCACGCAAATAAATGATTTTTGCGGTGTTTTTCTTGTTGAATTCTTACAACCAGGCACATAGCACCAACAATAACTCGTTTCTGGAGTAGGGGAAAGGAGGGCACATTCGACCAGGGGGCACTTTCAACCAGTTGACCTAACTCGCATTGCATTCGAATTTACCGCTTAAGAAAAATATATTGTATTACTTGTAAGGTGGTACAACTGTCAGTTAAATATTGTGAGCCTAGAAGTTGGAGACAGTAAATTAAAAAATTTATTATAAAATAGTGTACTGCAAGATAAATTTTTTCATGAATTACTTTTTGCAATCCCAACAAAGTTTAAAGCAATACTTAACTCATTTGTTTATTGTGTCTTTTTGTTATCATTGGAAAGTTGTATGCCAGATTGACATAATCTTGAAATCAAGCATGTTGTCAGGAAATGTGCTATGGGACAGATTTGGCCACCTAATCAAGGGGCACTCTCAGTCAAGGAGAAACAGCTTCAATTTCATTGCGCGACGATGATATAATGAATGAAAATGATTTTGTATTGGTAAAGTTCTGTACCAAAGTTAAAGTGATTTACTACATAGCCAGGATAATATCTGCAGAATCAACTGAATTTGAAGTACAATTTTTACGTCGTAAAATGCAATTGAATAATTTTTTCTACCCACTGGTTGACGATATATCTATTGTCGAACGTGATGATATCGTTTTAAAGTAATCGGAACCAAATTCAGCTGAAGCAGCTAGAACAGCTTCTTTGCTTTTGCACAATATTAATTTAAGTGAATTTGATGTTAACTAAAATAACTAATCGTATTTGTAAGTAAAAGATGTTATTATATAAGACTTTCTAACATATCAGAACATTTTATTAATTCACACTCTCTACTGTCGAATCTGCCCCACTGCATGGTTGAAACTGACCTTCCGGAGGGGCAGTTTCAACCTTTTGACACTTTTTTATAAAATCAATGTATTATATGTCATAGTTGTTTTTTTCTCACATTTTTGACAAAACTTCATATAGTAAAGTGTGTATTTTATAACTGTGGCATAATATGTCGCTATCAATTAAAAATGACAAAAAATACATGTTGAATGTGCTCCCCTTTCCCCCAGGCCTTCTGGAAATAATAGTATGAATATTGATGACGAGGCGAACAATGAACATTTCACAATATTAGCGGCAGCAACACGTGCTCGCTGCCTACTGCAGGAGAGAGGATCAACGGGCCCAACAGTATTGTGACGTCACGCTCTCTCTCTCTCTCTCTCTCTGCAAGTTCATAGAGGCGTTTTGAAACTCGGCGTTTTCAAAACGCTGTAGCATTCTCAAACATTGTTTGAGTCGTATGCGTAGATTCCACATATTCATGTCTCAACCTGATTGCCTTCCCAATAGTGCTAAATAATTTCCACTTGATTGGCATTGTCTGAGAAGGAATCGTTCTCTGTATAGAATGCAAGCCGTAGTTGCGTTTTTTCTTCACCATAAATTAGCAGTAAATCAACGCGTTCTTTTGTAGTATCTTTTGCGCCATCAGAATGTTTTTCAGCAACTCACAATTCTCTAGTATTCAATATGTCGAGCAAACTGCCACTTTGTTGATAAAATATGCTTTTTTGTTTCGCTTTCTTATTCTAAAAGTCGTATTTATTGAGGAACATCCAGTTTTGAAACATGCTTGTATTTCCGAATCGTTCCGGAATTTTCTAAAACTTTTCTGACGGGTAATCTGATAATTCACAATTTTTCAAGAAGTGAAAGAGCTTGTTGTTATTTAAGAAAGCCGTTATCGATATTTTATGTCCAGTCCTTGAGACAGCACAGCAAGTTTGACAAAATGGACTTGTTACTCATGAAGCCATGTTATTGCTCGGTTATGATTCTATGAGATTGCAAGTTATTATTGATTCCGTTAGTTTAGGAACTATTGATATCAAACTTACGGGACGGAAGTTGGTTTTATGGGGTACCTTTCGGTTTTAGGACCTTTTTGATAACTGCTGAAATTTGTGAGAGGTGCAATTTCATGGGTATTCCAATTTTCAATTGGATCTCACCTCGAAGCTTTCCCTGGTAGGTTGGTAGGTGCTGTCGCCGTTTGTGAGTTGAGATGATTTTAGGTTGATTTTCATTGCCAACCTTGTTCGACTGAAAAGTTAACTGTATTTCCGACGTTTTCCAAATGATTTTTTTTCGAACAATCATGTCACGAATTTGAAGGTCTTTCGGATAATCAAAAACTCCATTAACCTACTTTATTTTACCCTCGCCTCCATGTGTATTTGATGATAACATAATTTTAAAAATCCTTTGCCAATATATCAAAATATTGTTTGTTGGGACTAACCACGGTCCCTAACATTAGTGAACCCGCACTAGATGCAGATACAATAATGTTACGTTATTGTAGTTGTTTTCAGTGTCGTTCTCCATAATTTTCTCCACCATACAATGATCTGCTTGTAACCCCTTCCATTTTGATGATAATGAAGGATTAATCCTTCGAAACATGTCCAGTTCCTGATGTAAATCTTCGTGCCACATTGGTATTAAAATTATTTTTTGGTGGAGTTAAGACTGTATGATTTCTCACTTACCTGGTAATATCACCTCCACTGTATGAGTTGGATCACCTCCGTTGTATAAACTGTAAAGAGTGTCATTTAGAAAATTAAAGTTTGGGTAACTCCCGGTGAAACCGTAAGTGAACAGTCTCAAGTAGTTATGTCAAAATAAACGTGTTCATATACCAAATTTGAAACCTTTGCCTTCAAAGTTCCGTATGTAATTTGTATAGATATATTTGAGACGGGTCCGAATCGTTTATGCTCTCTAATATTCACATAAATTGATGCCTATTAGTCGATCTCGTAATTTCTACCAATTGAGTCGACCTTGGTAGGTTATGGAAATATTATTTTTCCAAATATGAGTAGCCGTCTCGAAAATAGAATTTTCGGTTTGATTTATTAAATCGATAGTACCACTTTACACAAATGGAACCGAAAGTAGCTATTTTCGGAACGATTTTTTTTACTTTCGAAATGATTTCTTTACTCTCGGGACGATTCTTGTTACTTTCGGGACAATTTTGGGTATCTATGTAGGCGGCTTTGACAATAACATGAACTTTGTATTTTATTATGACAGCGCTTGTCATGTAACATTTGTGTGTGTTTTTTCGCTTTTTAAATAAAAAAAAAAAAAGGAAATCAGTAGTGACAGTGAGGCTGAAGTGATTCCACATGAGATTAGTGAATCTGCTGAAGCGACTACTTATGAATTATTGCCGGTGAAGTCAAGAGAGAGGTATGAATTGGTCTACAATTCATTTCAAAAATAGAGCAATGATGAAAATGTGCATACTATAAATGAACAAGTGATTCTTGCATTCTTAATGGAAAAATCTAAAATCTTAAAGCCATCAAGCCTCTGGAGCAATTACTCGATGCACAAGTCCACAATTAATATTAAAAATAATATAGATATAAGCCGCTATCCTGAAGTTATTGCTTTCCTCAAAAGAAAATCAATCGGCTATAAACCAAAAAAATCAAAAGTATTGAAAAAAGAAGAAATAGATCAATTCTTATCAGAAGCTGGAGATAATATCTACCTAATGAGAAAGGTAATATAATTAAATCTAATTCCTCTTCTTCCTTATGATTAATTTATTTTTACTTCACATACCTTCACAGATTGAATGGTCTAATTCTTATTTCAACACTGCCACTTCTGGTAATATCCCTAATAATATTAATATAAGTAATTGTCCTAATTGTGTAATTAATATTCGTGAGTAATGTAATCATAAGAGTTTATTATATGTAATTGTCTAAAGTAAGTTCATACGTTATTATCCATCGATATCCTTTTTAATATACAAAACGGCTACAGAAAAAATATTGTACGTAACACGATCCAAAAGTGATTTTACGGGACTCGCAGGATTCCAGGACTCGCCTACGGCTTGTCCTGGAAAGTTCCTACTCATCCCGTAAAATATCACTTTCGGAACTTGTTTACGTAAATTACTATTATTTTTACAAATCCATCAACGGATTCCAAAATTAAAGGATATTGCGGTCTCAAATTGCACACACTGTAAACCTTGTGAAAACGGGTTAGTTTTCAGATTTATCGATTGTATAATAGGTGATGCGAAGCTAACAAAGTGTTTATAACTGGATTAGGCTGTTAAATCATCATACTCTTTGGTAAATGAAATGTAACGTCATGTTTCACAGTCGAGTGAAATGATAAGAAACATTGTCAAAATCAAACTATCATCGGTGTTGTGACAGTGTCAAATGATAGAGTAAAAAATGGAATATTTTCTTCGGTGTTATTTCGATTATTTCAATACGTTCTCAAGAAATAGTCTGCATGATAGAAGAAAACGGAAAAGCATGGTGGAATACATAAGTACTTTGATTGAAGGATGTTCTTCGGGTAATTATACTATCTTCAGTCATAACTTGCATATTCGTATTTTTATCGAAATTTTAGAAATTGTTTTCAATTTCGCGATGTTTGGTTAGAGGAACGGTGTTTCAGGGGATAAATCCTCATTCAGAATTCCGATTGAGTATCCCACGGTGCCTTCACTCTGTATGTGTGGCCCCCCTATTAGGGGTAATCCCCGAAGTATTTGGAGAAAAATATCTATATTTCACAAGCTTTTATTCAGCTCCACCTGTCCCGATGTCTGTCTGTGGGTTTGCAATCAAATCTAACAAATTAAATTTGACCCACTTTTAGTTGTCCGATCAACGTGAAATTGGGCAGGTGTTCATAATTGCATTGCGGAGTTTTTGCTAGAGAAAAAACAAAATTGCAGTTCCAATATGGCGGACGAGTTTTGTGATTATAGTTCGAATCTATTCAAAATTGGTATGTTGGGGTTTTCGGGCACAGAGATCTCGAATTTTTCGTCAAAATTCATAAATTCAACATGACGGCTTCAATATGGCGACCAGTTTTGTGGTTGTAGCCCGATTCCAATAAAAAATGGTATATCGGGGTTTTCGGGCTTGAAAATCATGGTTTTTTTTTGTCAAAATCTACGAATTTAAGATGGCGGCTCCAAAATGTCGACGAGTTTTGTGATTATAGCCCGATTTCATTCAAAAATGGTATGTACAGGTTTTTGGGGTCGGAAATCATGATGTTTTTATCAATATTCATTGAATCAAGATGGTGGCTCCAAGATGGCGACGTGTTTTGTTATTATGGCCCGATTCCATTCAGAATGACTAGAAAGAAGTGAAAAAAAGTTTAGGGCAAGCTTTTTCACTAATGCTCTAAAGAGTAAAACATAATTACTTTAATTGTTCGACCTGGGTTACTTTGTGAGTAGCAGATTCAAAAGGTTGCCGCGAATATAAAATAGGTATTCTTGCGCGGCAATATTTTGAATCTGATACCGATAACAAGTGCAGTATTGCCGCGTCTTACGAAGTAGCGCTGGACATTGTCAAAGAAGAAACCTTTTAGTGATGGAGTACTTATTGAAAATTGTGCAATCAAAATGGCAAAACAATTCAATGAAACAAAAATTGACGAAAAATTCGAAACACTCTCAGTGTCGCATCAAACAATTGCAAGACGGGTGGACCATATTAATCCAAATGTATCCAAAAAACTGCATGACACGGTTGAAAAATGTAAATATTTTTTGCTTTGCCTGGATGAAAGCACTGATCTGTCTGACATTGGCCAGCTTGTAATTTTTATCCGAACTATTCAAAACGACTTCAGTGTAGCAGAGGGGATGCCTGATATTATTCCTCTCCATGGTACAACCAAGGGTACGGATATTTTTGAAGCTGTAAATAAGGTGGTGTCAGACTACGGGGGATTCGATAAATGTTCCTGTATTGTCACTGATGGAGCCAAGCTATGGAAGGAACTGAAATTGGATTCGTAGGACTCTTGAAACAAAACAACATCAACTGTCCTGTAATACACTGTATTATTCACCTATGTGGAAAATACTTACGTCAAATGAATGTCATGAAAGTAGTTGTTAAAATAACAGATATTATTTGAGGGGGCTTTGACTCACAGAAAGTTTCGTGATTTTTCAGCCGAAGTAGATGCTACATATGGGGAATTGTTAGTTCACACCGATATACTTTGGTTAAGCGCAGGAAACTGTTTGCAACGATTCTTCGCTCTACGCAAGGAGATTCCTATTTACCTTGAAGATGAAGTCAGGTCAAACACTACGGAAATGGATAATCAAATGGTAGATGCAGAATTTTCAGCAGACCTTGCATTTCTAACAGACCTGACATCTCACCTTAACGAATTGAATTTGAAGCTACAAGGAAAACAGCAGAATTTTGCCAACTTATTTGGACACATAAATGGATTTTTAATTTTTTCCAAGTTGTAAAGAGCATTTTGAAAGGATTGAGGATTTTGAGAAAGTTTCAAATTTACCTCACATAAGATACATGGACGATTGCAATTTTTATAATTGATCACAGTCACCAAATCTTACATATTAATGAAGTGTTGAGAAATATTTATTTATAATATCACAACTTCTTGAACATTATTTATGGTAATTCTTCGAAATAACGAGTCGGAGACGTAAAATCTGAAGCCAAGCACGACTGGGCGCGATCAGTACTTGGATGGGTGACCACGGCCTGCCAAGGAACGTTCGCGTTATTAAGCCCCGTACAACTGCAGTTCAGTAGCATTCTCGCAGCTGCAGGCGATATTTAAATGAGCACGAGATATATCGACCTTCGGAGGGGACGTTAATATGGCGGTCCCGAGTTCGTAGATGTTGAGCTCTGAAACAACAGAGGATTCGGCAGAATTTCCGGTTGGTGGGAGTGTATTGAGCTTAGTGGCAGAATCAGGCCGAAGTTAAAGAGAATTAATTTAAAAAAATGCGATAATTTTACAAAATGTTTCTGAGAAAAAAAAATTGGAATATTTTCAGCACGTATATATTTCATACCTCATATTATAAATAATATTGACGAACAAACCTGATATTTTGAATGATAATATCTGGAATCAAAATTGCAAACAAGACCATGCTGATTTGTCATTTTTGTTCAATTATTTGATTCGACATCAAATGTTTAGTCAACGTGAACCTATTATATGGAATGCAAATATTTCTGTTTTTCACCAATGCATAGAAAAATTTGATCCACGAGAATTCGTGTATAAGTAGAATACACGATAATATGGCAATTTGGGAAAATCAGTTTATTTTCCTAAATATCTTATAACCGATGAAAAAATTACATTCCTACCATTTCCATAGATATGAAAAACAATTATTAAATTCTTCAAATTTCATATACCAAATCTCTCCTGTTTCTATACTGCCATTCTGAATTATATCTTATAGATTCTAACATGAATACAAAATTATTTTTTTTAGTGGAAAAAGATCTTGATGAAACATGCAGAATAGCAGTGAAAACCATACTCCATTACCATGATCAGATGAAAGATGATAACGGAAAAGTTTGCATGATGGGAAAGTACCACAATATTCTCTATGTCGCCATGAAACTCTGCTTTGATTGGCAAGTCAAAGACGGTGGAACGGTAAATTTATTATTTGTAATCTCAGTTTTTGCGGCATCTATTGCTGGGAAAATTAGCCGCATACAGTTGTTAAATTCTGCGGATGGAATTGATTGTCTTCAAATAATGCCGGTCAACGGAATATATTTTTGGTGTGGAATTATCCCAGTTTTATATTTCATACAATTGAATTTCAAATATTTATTTGGTTAAGATTTCGGTTAATATCTCAGTTTCTCCAGAATTACGTTTTCAAAGATCGTTTTCAAAAGCAATTATATTTATTTGACGAAAGTAGAATACAATGAAATATTTGTATTATTGAACCTTACCATATGAATATTGAAATCTGCGATGAGCTGAGAGATGAAGTAGTAGCTTGGTCAGTAGAATCCGAGATAGATGCAGAGCTTGCATTTGACGGCAACGTTATTCCAATTTGGCGATTCAACGAATATCACCTACCAATAAAGTGATAATTTCCCCAAATTTCTCCACATAATGAATCGGAGAACAACTCTTCTGATAGGATTACAAATTCCACTAAACATCATAAAATCGCTTTGAATTTTGCTATTATCACAAGATAATTTGATAACTACTATTCCATTAGGTGAATCAAATTACTGCTATTTCAGAGAGAAAATTCCCGGCATTATTTCAATCAACAGACAGCTCATCGCAAAGTACAGACAATTGGCTGGGACATGAAAGTCTTCCGACGTCATTTACACCCGATCAGTTAATCAGTACACATTCTCTCGTATCGTTCAAGTTAGTTTTTGGTTAGCTACTCCCTCGGAATAGTTGAACAGTTCCAGTTTGAGTTCAAGTTGAAGTTCGGTTAATTCACAACTCTCAACAATAGCTTGATAAAATACAGCGTTCAATTCCAATCGTTTGGTAACAAAGACCGAAAATTAGGTGTTTTTCAAGGTTGAGGATCAGGTCCTAACTCTTGATGATACTTTGCACAACTTCCACGGTCCAAGCTCCGGGCCCCGGGAATTTGTCTCGACTTCCCCGTCCTCTCGTCAGGCCTGGGTACGATCGTTAGGTAATGGGCCCTACTAGTGGTGTAATGAACTCACAACATCACTAAATATGTAATCAGTTTATTACCGGATTCTTTTTTTAATTGGAGGAAAACACGGAATTTTCAAACAATATACTTGTTGGTAGTTGGTATACCAATAAAGAAAATCCCATGTTTCATCGTCAAAATCCTAGTATCTACTCTCAAATAGTTAATTCTCAAAACAAATTGAATCACGATTTATATAAGATAAATAACTATGTTCTGTTTTCTAAAAAGAACCTCTCCCCCTTTCTTACATTTTTGGATTCGCCATTATGTCAATATATTCTAACTGGGAGTTGATGTTCCAGCGCCTACTAGATTTTTTGAAAATGACAAATTTAATTGGAAATTACTCGACTTCTCCAAATGCATCACCCTATATTTCATTGCTTGGCATTTTCGAGAGCTCTTTTCCGAAATAGGGTTTGTGGGGTCTACTTTGTAAAATATGTGAGATTTGTTGCAAATTAAGAAATATTGACGACTTTTTCGGAATAAAAAGGAATCGAGTAGGCCGCTGTCGTAAAATTTGACAGTTCTGAAAAAATGTGTTCCAAAAATTGAATGAAATTGAAATAGAAGCAGGAGTACACCACAAAGAAAACAATTCTAGTAATATTTACAAGAACAAGAAAGGATGATTAACATGAAGCAATGTAACCATATTGAGAAAAAACTACTCATAAATGCTCAATAAGGTCAAAATCATGATCTACACAAGCCGCTATTCTTTTAGTAAATGAGCCTCGAACTCTAGCAAGCATTGCTCCATCAATTGAACGGAAGGCTTCCGTGATCCTGTTATTCATATCATCTGCAGTTCTTGAACGATCTCTAAAAACTTCTTCTTCAAGTACCCCTCTTAAAAAATCTATAGGAGTGAGGTCTGGGAATCGCGCAGGCCAAGAAATAGTACATCCACAGCCTATTCAGCGATTAGTATAGGATTGATCTAAAAATTATCACATTATCCCATGATTATACACTGGTGCTTCTGGTATTCAAATCCACTTCTTCTAACATTCTGTCCACGAAGGAAATGCAAATACATTCCTCCATTCAGTGGCCCAATAATGTGATTTCAAATAATACCCCCCAAACATTGAGCGACCATCGCTTCTGGTGATCAACAGTCCTCAACCAGTGAGGATTTTAGATTGCATAATAATGCATATTGTGTCTGTTGACCGACCTTTTGTTCTCAAATGTTGCTTCATCAAAAAACATAATTTTGTTTAAAGTATCATGATCCTCGTCACTCATGCCATTCATTTAAACAAAACGCAACTCTATTTGCAGAATCATTACCATACAATTCTTGATGTAGGTTCAGATGATGATGAGGGTGGAACTTAAGTTTAAGAATTCTCTTCACACTACTTTGTGAAATATCCATTTCCGCTGCTATTTCCCTTGTGCTTAAGTTAGGGTTTTCCTGTAGCATCAATAAAACTCATTTTCCTAATGGATTCGACCACCAATGATTTTCTTTTTGGTATGAAACACACTAACAGTGAGTTCAAACCGATCTCTTAACGTCTGGAATGGAGACACCCGTGGAGTTTTTGCTACTAGATATTTTTGATGGTAGATTCTACTTGCTCATAAAGGATTTCTGTCAGCTTCGCCAATACAGTAGACCGTATTCACTAATTCTCGGCGAATGAAATTTATTATTAACAATTGGACGTGTACAATTATTGGGAGAAAACGGATGTGTGAAATTTTCCGACAGTAGCTTTCGAAATAGAAATCTTTTTAACAAGAAATTAAACCGAAATCATGAAGCAAAAATAAAATAACCTTAGTTCAATGATAATTGAGTCTCTAATATTAGACTGATTTTGAGTCGGCGCCAAACAAACAATTATCGAAGATCATTATCTATGAAAGAAGTCATCAAAACGCAGCCGTGCATCTCGCTGCCATCATTTTACGCTTCACCTGATTCAATTGCTAGTTTGTTTGGCGCCGACTCAAAATCAGTTACTTACATTAGTTTAGGAGCTCAATTATCATTTAGACCAAGAAGGTTCATTTTATTTTTTGCTTTTCAGTTGAGTTTTTCGTCTGTTTAATTTTTTGTTAAAAAGTTTTTATTTTTTACTTTTCAGTTCCGTATTTCGTCGGTTTAATTTTTTGTTAAAAAGTTTTTATTTTTCATTTTTTTGTGGCTAAAATCTACCAATTACTACCTACTTGTTTTTTTATTACTTCCAAAATACTTACTTACCCACCTTACTTCAACTATTACCAGATAAATAATATGATTATCTACCTTTACTATTTGTTGTGATATAAATTATTTTCGTTGTTCTAGTCAGTTTATTTCATTACTTTGTATATCATTCCATCCTCTCATAAAATATACTGATTTTGACGGAACAAGAATAATGTCAGTAGCGATCTGTCATTGTCAACTACGTATGTGTGTGCCAGTGTTCACTAGTGAAAAATCAATTATCCCCCATTCTACCACCCGTAAGGGTGGCTAATTCCTTTCGAAATCCAAATATAAGGTATTCCCTATCTATTAAAAAAAGAATAATCCAAATCGAAGAACCCAGTACAAAGTTATGCCTGATTTCGCTACCCTTAGGGGTGGATTTCATCTTTTAAATTCAAATGGGACCAAAGTCGAAGTACGCCCTATCCACTGAAGAAAGAATTATCGGAATCGGACGCCTCAGTAAAAAGTTATGCGTGATCATACATAAAAAATTATGATGGAAAAACATAAAATATACGGGTCGAATAGAGAACCTCCTCCTTTTTGGTTTCGTCGGTTAAAAACCATCAAAATTTCTTCCTTTCCAAAAAATCCCTCAAACTTCACAAAGTGGATCCCCACAAACCTCTTCCTTGGAAAAAAGCTGTTGAAAAATTCCATGCAATGATGAAATAGAATATAGGGTGTTGCATTTGAAGAATATCTTGCCATTAGTAATTTTTCATTTTCAAAAAATCGTAGTAGGCCATGGAACATCGCATGTAACCCGAAAGATGTGCGCTAAAGCCAACGGAATAGACAGGAAAAAAGTTGGTTAAGTTATATTGAATGGTTCCGAAGTTAGGAATTTTTCTGTTGCCTATGTACGACGCTATTTTGATACATAAATTGACATGAGTTAAAAATTCTTGCAGATAAGTCTAAGAAACTTAAGTGCGTTATATCGGAAATTTTAGTGGGTTGCCGTTTAAAAAAACCGAGGAGGAAACAACTACCCTAAATATATAAACCATAAATTAATATCTGATAATGAACAATAATTAAAATATATTTAAAAAAAACGTACTAATGAAATTTTTTAAATATATTTAGGATAATGATAGTATTTAATGTACTGAAAATGTATTTAAGTATACTGAAGCTATTTGAGATACTAGAGATGTATTGAAAATAATCAAAATATACCGGGGGTATTGAAAATACTGGAAATATCTTAGGTTTGAAATGTAATGAAAATAAATGGAACATAGTGAATATACTATTTAAGGTAATTAAGGTAATAAAAACGTGATGGAACTATGGAACTGAAGGAATCAGCGATTTTGGTGTAATTTACCCATGTTTATACAGTAAGTACCTAAAGTGTATATCTGTTGGTGAGAAATTAAAATGAAAGTTTTCAAGTTATTGGGTATATTATTATATTTCATTCAAAATCTTTTATTTGAGGATCAGAAAAAATCATTTATTTGAGGATCAGAAAAATTCCTTTATTTGAGAACGGAAAAATGGAAAGTATTCCAAAATAAATATTTATTAATATGTAAAATAAATATTATAATTTGATAAGTAGAGGTTTAAATGTCAAACTAAAAACAAAAGACATGCTAATAAAAAAACAGGACAAAGAAATTTTCCATAATTTTCCTAAAAATCCATTTTTTTCCAAAAACCTTATTTAGAGTATTACGAACTTTCAAAAAAACAATTAGCCAAATCGGTCCAGCCGCTGTTTTTATAAAATAAAAAAACGATGTTACCCCAACCGAGATTCGTTGGTGTGACCTTCTGCTTGGAAATACATGACTCGATAGTCTTTTTCTTCGCCAAATTTTTTATATACCCGAATTGTCCAATTTCCAGGCAACTTTCCTGATTTTTTTCCATATTAACTATCCTCGGCTATTACGAACATTTAAAAAGATCGAAATATATTTTTATTATATAGATTATATATTCCTGAAAACTTTCCAGGGCAAATAAATTTCCAATAACTTTTCTAAAAAACGTGAGGCGCATGACTTAGGTGAACTATCCATGCTTCAATTATCAATTGCATGTGCCGCACGTTTTTCGTTTCTAAGCTTACAACTATGTTCATAGCTATTGAAAATTCACAATCAAAAATTTTCAGGACATTCTCTATGGGGTTAGGAATCTGTATGGGGATATGAATCTGTATGGGGCTAGGATAAATTATTTTATACTTTCTAGTCCGTTTTATAACCGTGGTATATTAAAAAAGTATTTACATAACTATTTTATACTTTTTTGTCCATTTTTTTAAACGTGGTGAATCAAAAAAAAAATCATTTAAATGATTATTTCATACATTTCAGTCCGTTTTATGAACGTGATATATTAAAAAAAATGTATCTAAATAATTATTCATTTCATTTAACTCTGTGTCGTTCATGGTCTACATAAATTTTCCCTTCTGGGTATCAAGATTTTTTGGGATTGTTTGAAATGCAGAAATTCGCTTTTTCTGCCTCATCTGGAGAAAGCAGTATACAATTTCGCAGATTTTCAGCTTCCGCAACAGTACAACTAGAAGTTTCACTGCTGTACGTTGTACTTACTTAGTAAACTGTTTTTATCTATTTCACTCGTCTTCCCACGTTTTGAAACGTCTCTTTTGGGTTTCCATCAGGTATTCTTTTGTGGCATTTTGTTTTCACTTGTTTCACTTTTGTGTTACACTTGGCACT
This sequence comes from Gonioctena quinquepunctata, assembly GCA_018342105.1. NCBI lineage: Eukaryota > Metazoa > Arthropoda > Insecta > Coleoptera > Chrysomelidae > Gonioctena > Gonioctena quinquepunctata. The sequence continues at coordinate 37,125 of JAFIRS010003636.1, read as the reverse complement.
TCCTCCGCTGGATTCCCCCATCGGGGGATGATTCAATGTATTGTTTTGCTAAATTAGTCGTGATTTTTGTGTCTTTTCACTGTTTTAAGAGGATATAACATCGCAAAACAATGTCCTAAACAAATTTTTTGTGGTTCTTAAAAAAAACAAACAGATAGACAAAAAACGAGTTACTATTGTATTGTCATCCAGTTCTGAGCCTTTTCCGAAGTTTCAAGTCTCTAGCTCATCGGGAAGTTAGTTTAAAATCGATTGCAAGATTTGTACCGGACAGACACATAAGCGAGATGATAAAAAAGTGGTAAAAATAATAGTAGTTCATGTAACAAGATCGCAAAGCGGACGAATCGGGATATGAAGATGATGTCCGCTGAAGCTATTTTCGTACATGCTGCATACAACATTTTTTAGCTTTCCTAATAAACAGAACATATGTGCCGTGCATAAATTTTAAATCACCATCTATACGCTAGTGTAAGGAAGTTGTGCAAAAATCTAGCAAGCGATTGTTTATCAATGACACATTTGTCAAATACTTGTCAAATATTAGTGTTCATTTTTCATGAATAAGCATTCCAAAAGAATATTTCGAAGAAAAACGTGTGCTGTCACTACGAAATTTCAAATATTCTATAGTTTATTGCGTCTCCTGAAACGTTTTTGAGATGTTAATTATAAGTTTTCTGAATAAACAAAAATAGTCCGATAAAGTGTTGCCATGACGACTTCACCGGCCTAGTCCGGTAAAGTTGCGGACTATTTTCGGTATCCAAAGTAGGCATTTGGAAGCAGGTACAAAAAAAATTATAGATTGAACTGCATCCCAAATATTTTAAATATATTCGAGGACTGAAAAGGATATTTGTAAAGTATGGAGTGAATATTTTTGGAATAAAAGTAATATTTAGAGTATGAAGTGGTATTTGTTGATACTGAATTACTGAAATAATTTAAACATATTCAAGATATTTTGGTACTGAAAGTCGTACTGAAATATTAAATTTTCTGTATGTACACCTATTCAAAGACTTGTTTCCTCCTCGAAAAAAGCAGGACATAGTTGTGAATCTTATTTTGAGACCAGGCCTGGTACGATCCCAGTCAGATATCATAGAGCTTAGAGTGGAAGACCAGAAAAACCTTCCTCCTTTCAGAAACGGAAGAGGGGAAGGTACTCTGAACTCCGCCCTTTCCAGCTATTGACGTCTTTGTATATTACGGAATAACGGCTATTATTATTATTATTATTCGTTTTTGAATGGCTAATAATGATACCTAACTTATCTCCCAGATCAGTAGTGGTCAATTATCATGCATCTTATTATGATGCACTAGTGAAAAAATCATGTTCAGTTACTTGATCTGGGAGGTACAATATGTATTTATTCCCGTCATTCAGTTCCAAGTGGAAAAAATCATTCCTTACGGAGAAACTGTCCTTTAATAATTTTTCCAGTCTGATCATGTGGATCGGTATTCAGACAAGGGTGGTTTGTTCTCAATGTGCCACGTAAAATATAGAATATTTTTGGGAGGGAATCTTTTGAATCATTTAACAGGCAATTTATTCTCGGTTTAGATCTTATAATGAGACTTTATCTAGGTACTTGGTAGCTAGGTTATGTTTGATGTATGTTTGAGTGTTGTTAGACCTTATTCGTTTCTAAGTGTCAATCATTTTCTCCTAATTTATCTTCCAGATCAGTAGTGGTCAATGACAATACATCTTATCATAATTTACAAGTAAATAAAGCCATTTTATTAACTTACACTTTAAGATAACAGGCATTATCATAGAGCAATACTTTTCATCAACCAAGTATTAGTTTACACGTGAACATTATCATGATGCTAATAATGGAATTTTCAACCCCTTGAAAAAAAAATCGCTCAAAGTTAATTAGATTACTGGATGCATCTATATTTTAGGACACTGCCTTCTTTATTCGAGATATTACAAACTAATTAATTCAAGTGGGGGTTTATACATGTTTTAGTAAGCAATGTTATAATGTCAATGAATTCAGTATCTCAGCGAGTGGTATTTCTTTTTTACATTAGTATTGATAAAAACTTAACTGAATAATTTACAAAGCAGCACGCACACTTTTAGTAAAGTCTGCAGAATGTTTATCCGTTGTAGGTATGCAATCTCCTGGAACAAATATACGCCTGCGAAAAAACATTCGAACGCATCTTCATTGGGGCCATTTTCGGAAACAAGGCTCCCCATTATATAGCAGGTTGGAAGAGCGATTTCGAGACCCAAGAAGAAAATATCAAGGCAGTCGTCTATTTCCTTGACAAAGCCAATGTCGGTGGTTTGGAATTCGAATTTGGTACCGAAACCATCCACACTTTCAGATTCATCGATCTACCAATTGAAAGCTGTGGAAGAGCCTCACCTACGAAGGTGTGTATAGTATGTTATTTTTTTTTTTTAGAATAATCCTACGAAATTACGGTTATTGTATAGGTTTCAAATTATTCATATGATTGATATTCATATTCAAAGGATCAGAAGTCAAAGTATAAATATTAAATAGACCGTTTTCATCATGGTTTTTCGGTGAATGAGTACTTTTTGTATTTACGCAAACATAATAATATCGAATAATGACAATTTTTTTCATTGAAATAATACAATTACCGTTAACAACCTCAAAGAAAAAGAACAATGTGAAAATTCACTTAGTTGTTTCCTCAAATCATATTTCCCAATATGTTTGATGGTGTATAAGTTCCTCAAATAATGCTTTTTGGACTACTCACCTCTTATACATGCGATCTGAATATCGTATTTTTGACAAATATCAATCCAACTTTCATAGCTGTAATGTTTGAATATTCATGTGAATATTCACGTAATAAAACCCCAGAATTGTATAATCGACTCATTAGCATAATACTCTAAAACTATTTTTTTTAGACGAGTGTCACAAACATGGAGTTTTACGAATTTAATAACGTCCCTAAAGTAAATTTTTTGACCGTTTTTACTTCGCGGTCGCTTTTGGAGACAAATTCATTGAATAGCTTTCCTGCTAAATACACTCAACTTGTTTGTTTGAGTTATTAACCCATGAAACAAAAGAAGAGGTTGCGTTGCTGGTTGTTTATTTACAAACTTTACGTTTATGTCAGTAATGTAATATTCAAAATAAATAATTGATACATACTAAAAACAGTAAAAAAATTAGAAACATAGTAATGAATTATAAATAATATCGAGATAGCAGAATATGTTGCCATCAATCTCATGTATCCACCATTTTGTGTTATTTTTTTCTCGATATTTTTCCCTTTGCAAGATGACGTTTTCTTTTCCATCACATTGAATTGTTATTATACCATGCAATACTATACCTATATATCCTTTTTTCAAATTCCTTCGCCACAGTGAAAGGTATTTTCAGGGACAAAAATATTTAATACAAAATTGTTAATCACTTGATGAGACACTCGCCTGAAAAAAATTGTGTACACTTCGGCCAAATGATCTTTTTTGAAAACTTTCAACAATCAATTTTACGGCATTGGTACACAAATAATCATCTTGTTAATAACAGTTGCCCAATATTGATCTATTGGGGAACTTCTTTGGATAGAACTTTTGTTTCAACTTTCTTGAATATATTATCAAAGTAACTTCGAGAGAAAAATTACAAAATTGTAAAACTATCTAGATAATCAATTAAACTCACGTGAAAATTGATAATGACCTGTTCATGCAAAACTCTATTCTTACTCTGACCTTTCGATATAATGAGGAGAAGAACACATTTTGGGCCACAATTTCCCAAAATGGCCACCATAGTATGTAGAGAAATTGCCACTGGTGTCTTCTTTTCATATTGAACCATAGATATTTCAGAATCTACATGTAATTTTAGCGAAACTAACTCATTGATGACTGATGAGATATCATTCTTCAAATAGGTAGCTGTTCAATTGGGACTGCCAGATAAACTCCTGATGTTTCTTCGGTTCGGTGCGCTAGTTTACATAGATAATGAAGAGGCGACCGTTTTCGATTACATCCTGGATCGTCTTTTGGAATTTAACCACGTTTACCCTTACAACTTGGTGTCTTGCCTGCAACTCCTCTTGAGGGTCGTTCCGTATTTGGGAAGAGGAAACTTCAGAGAACTCTCAGATGAAGACTACAAAATACTGCGCGAGAAGATATACGAAAAATATTCTGTGCTCATCGAAGATGGTCTGCTTCCTCCCACAAGATGTGGATTGGTTCCTCCAGAGTTGAAGCATCTCTGCAGATGTGTTATTAGAAAGAGGCTTTGGGAAAATTATGAGCTTCCTAATGGAATCAGAACTTTACCAGTTCCGGAGAAGTTATGGGGGTATTTGGATATTTTAGAAGATTGAATATCAGTTTTCTCTTTGTTTAGTTTGAATAAAAATATTGATCTGACCACTCTGACTTAACTCTGTCAGTTAAAAAAAATACACGCTAATTTTCAGCCATATACTGGATGTTAGTGAATGAGTGCGACAAACTTCAGAGGGTGATTCTGCATGAAAAAATAATGACAGTTTGCCATATAACTTTTGTCCGCAAATGCTTCGTTTTCCGAGATACGGGGGGTTTTTCTTTTTATTAAAAACTGACTATTTATTTATTGCTCTGAAACTGGTCCAGACATGCGAATGAAACTTGGAGAGTTCCAAGAGGTAGTTATAGCGCATTTTTTGACATGGAGTTAAGGATTTTATGTTCATCATTGGTGCGCATACGGGTAATGATCTCAATTTTTTTAAAGGAAAAAAAAGGTACGCTACTGAGATATTTCAAATTAAAAATCATTTTTGAATTTTTCGTCCAATTTGTGACAAATAATCTTGACCGCCTTTTTTCCGTATGGGGCGCCGTTTTTATGCAAAAAAATAAAACATCTTAACGCGTATTTGTCATTACTTTGATACATTATCTAGTAGCGATGCCAGTAGACTACTGTCAACATTCTTTTGAATACGAATATTTCAACGAAATGTGAAATTAGCGTTTCTCCATTTTTCAGATTTTAGAATGGTATAACATGTATGACAATAAGTAATTAATTTTACTTTTATCGAAAAGAATGGAAAATTATACAAATGCGGAATTGTCGGACATGCATTTTGTCTATGGTCGAAGTAATGGAAATGGTCGGCAAGCTCGACGATTGTATGCTGAGTTGTATCCAGGACGTAGGGTAACACATCACACAATATTTGCTCGTCTTCACTAACGTTTGCGCGAAAATGGTACATTTAAGAAACAAACGGCTGACTGCGGGCGCCTTCGAAAAGTACGAACTGTGCAACTAGGAGAAGCATTCCTCGAGTTGATTGCAGAGTCACCTGAAACAAGTACTCGAAACATACTGAATGTGAGCAACTTCACTGTATTTAAAATTCTCAAAGAACAGCCAATGTATCCGTTTCATATTCAACGTGTGCAAGTTCTACTACCTAGAGACTTTTTTCCGCGCCTAGCTCTTCATCAAATCGGTCAAATTCCAAATTTTTTATATGGCGTTTTGTTTACTGACGAGGCTAATGTTGGACGACAGTGTATACGAAATTTCCATAACAATCATCTCTGGGTTGAGGAAAATCCGCATGGAATCTTTGAAGCTCATTTTCAGCATCAGTTTTCAGTGAATGTATGGCTTGGGGTACTTGATGATCATTTAATCGGTCTATATTTCTTCCCACAACGACGAATAGGCGACTCTTACCATAATTTCCTAGGTAATTATTTGATACTATAAACAACAAACCACACTCAACAACAATTTGGAACTCAACAGTATAGACTCTCTTTATGATATGATACGTAGTGGTGTGATATGATATGATTGAGATATATCTTTTATTTCTATCACATAATACATATTAAGTATCTCCTGACGCTTTCCTTGTTATTGTATTTATAGAATGTTCTCTACTTTATTATTATTATCATTAATAACATAGAACTCAACATCAATCTGGAAGGTAAGACTTGGTACACAAATCTATGGATTGAATTCAGAGCAGAGGTCCACGCGAAGGCAAATTATAGGGGAGGAGCAGATCCATATTCTTTCAGACAGCCAGGTGGCACTGAAGGTTCTGAATAGCCAGGAAGTTTCGACTCAACTGCTATGGACCTGCAGAGAGAAACTGACAACACCTGGCAGAGAGTCATGCTAATTTGGGTGTCAGGACATCAGGTAATTGCAGGTAACGTGAAAGCCGAAGAACTCGCTAGAAGAAGATCAGAAAATGAACCGGGACCAGGATAGGCCTTTGAAGTGACAATTATCACTTTGAACTGACAATTGTCACTTCGAAGTGACAATTGTCAGTTGAAAGTGGCAATTCCAAATGTTTTTGTAAGTGACAACTGTCACTTCAAAGTGACAATTGTCAGTTCAAAGTGACAATTTTCACTTCAAAGTGAAAATTGTCAGTTAGAAGTGACAATTGTCACTTCAAAGTTACAATTGTCAGTTGAAAGTGATAATTGTCACTTCAAAGTGACAATTGTCAGTTCAAAGTGGCAATTCCAAATGTTTTTACAAATATTTTATTGTTGGCCCTTCTACGCCTTCGTGTGAAGGACAGAAGGTCCAAGTGTCATCGGAGGTCACGATCAGACGAGCCTACCGGGTGGAGTTTTTAACACGATTTTATCAGCTTCACTTGTAACTAACAATGTAATCAAATCTTACAAGTTAAATTTGACCTACTTCTAGTTGACCGATTAACGTGAAATTTGGCAGGTGATCATAGTTCACGTGACATGCATTATGGAATTTTTGTTAGAGAAAAAAACAAAATGGTGGCTCCAAGATAGTGGACGATATTTGTGTTTATGGTTCGATTCGATTCAAAATTAGTATGTGGAGGTTTTCAGCGTCGAAGATTATGAATTGTCAAAATCCATTAATACAAGATGGCGGACGAGTTTCGTAAATGTGGCTTTTATTAGCCTCAGTTGAAACTAACAAACAATGTAATCAAATCTTGGAAGTCAATTTTAACCTACTTCTAATTGTCTTATCTAAATGAAACTTGGTATGTATATGTAGGTAGTTTGGATGGCAATACTTCAATTTGGTATCTTGGAGCTGATCTTATGATGGAGCCTGGAGGCGGATAATGGATCCCTTCAGTGGCTACTAGTAAAATATGGTGAATGTACTGAGGCCGTTCTCAGCATAATTGAAATTCAAAGATATGGCGAATGCACTGGTTCTCAGCTTATTCGCAAAAAATTAGTTATTAATAACGTCCATCTCATGTGGATGAAATAATCGATGAGTTCTCCCGTAGTCTTTTTTAGTCTTCTGTAGCAATATGGACTGAAAAGTTAAAAGTAAAATTATAGTTTGAAAATACTAAAAAAAACACAAATATGGCAATAAGAACTAAAAAGTTGAGAATGATAAGAATCAAGAAATTGGCCAAATAATTTTCTCAAAAAGCGTGGGGTCTTTTCATAATGATATTAAGATAACTGATATCAAGCACCTCAGGCTTTTTTACATGAAAGAAAATGTTTTTTAGTTTTTTCAAACAATAATTTTATCATTAGTGGGTACTTCTGAGATGCAGGAGCACAGACTCCAGGTCTCTGGGCTATCCACGCTACCGAAAGGTGTCCCTAATGGATTTCTTCCACCTTAAAAAAATAACTAGAAACTTTTAGAAAAAAAAAATTATGTATTAAAAAAATTTACAACAATATGATTCTTCTCTGATTCATTTGATGAATAGAATGTTCATGGAATAAATTGTTGGATCATCTGTGATTGCCAGATAAACTTCTAGTATAGTATTTCTAATCCCAATTGGACCGACATAAAAAGTTTCGAGAAGGAATTCTCTTCCACACGACAGAATTTTTTTATGATTGTACCAGGAACGCTTTGAAAGTAAAAACACTGGTAGTATATAAATTTTCCATTTGCCGGGGAGTGCATATTAACAATCCTCGTAGTGCTCTTATTTTTATTGCCGTTCCAATTGGGATTAGAATAACTATATAACTCTGTCCTTTTTTCACTGGCAGCTAAACACCCTCATTATAAATGTAAATATGCGAAAAGTTCTTTACCGTCGGATCGAATAAATTTCATGGTAACAACACGTTTTGATAGGACTTATGTGTTTTCGAGTTTACTTTTCTAGTCCACTCTGTTTTCTCTCTAATAACAATAGAACGATGAAATTATTACAAAGCATCGATGGTAAAAGTACTGATCAGTGACGTGCGTTCGATAAACATTGTTTTAATATTTATTTATTGATAAAACTTTACAAGAAACAATATATGTTCATAACAATATTAAATTTAGAGTAATAATTCATCGATTATTGAATGTATCAAAGTTACACTTGTCAAACTATTATAACTGCGTCCTGTGCGCGACTTCGGCAGCTCACCTAAAATTTTTAAAGGAATAAATGTATGTAGTTACTCACCCAATTGTACATTTCACAGTCATCATCGTATCCGAATCAGATGAATCTTCGGGTCCTATTGAAATAACTAGAGATTCCACAGTTTGGTCAATTAAATGATCAAGATCCCACTTCTTCTGTTCTTCTGTTGATACTTTGGAGAACTAGCTAGAAGAAGCTGATGTACATCATCCAATTTAAAAGTAGTGTTGCTCCTAGCAACGTCTCCTTTCACTTGAGCCCATATGAGCTCGATGGGATTGAGCTCACAATGGTATGGAGGTAATCGTAATACAACCATCTTTTTTTCTTCAGCCATTTCGGGAACTACGTACTGTTTGTAGTTTGCTTTGTGTTGCCGAGCAATGGATAATAATCCTTTCTTTACCATGCTATTATCATGAGGAGATATTTTTTTCCGTTTTGATGTTGGCAACGCTTCCTTGAGCCTGGAATGGTAGCTAGTCCACGGAAATAACGGCATTCGTAGGCAACAGCTCTATCATTTGTGTGAAGTAGTCCTCAAACACATCCGGATTCATCTCCTCGTGGTAATCTTTTGTTGATTTCGAGACGAATTGCAGCAAACCATCATCGACAAAACCATGCTCATTTCCATTATAGGTGATAATTAACCTTTGCCCTTTTCCAATCGGTGCAGGTAACCCAGTGGAATATCCTTCCATGACTGCTTTGCGGGAAGTTTTTATGTTAGTGTTGACCCATGTTTTCTGCACAGTATGTCCTTCGTTGAGCCATATTTCGTCCAAATAATAAATTGTCCTTCCTTCAGATCGATACTTCCTGATCGTCCTTGAATAATTTCTTCTCCAACGCACAATTTCGTCTTTATCTATGACGAAGGACTTTTTATTCTGCTTTTCTCACGAAAAGCCTATGTCGCGTAAAAGTTTCCATAATTTGGTTCTGCCTACTTGTGGTAAATCGTCGTCTTTCTGAATTGACTGTAGAACTTTGTCTATTGTTGGTATCTCTGTATTTATGTAAAAAGACTGAACTTTCCTTCGGATGGCGGTCCTATCAAAGTCATCGATTGCTAGTGACTTCCTTCCTGGATTTTGTTTTGGTGCACTACTGTCTCCACTTTTCCTTCCGTTTAAAAACCTGTAAATTATTATTTAACTCACTCCCGTCGTATTAGAACATGTAGACACTATCTGGCGAACGGAACTCATGGGTTGATGATAAACATGTGCATTATACACATTAAGCACTATAGTTTTTTCTCTTACAGAGTATCCAACAAATATATTGGGTTTAATTGGTGTAAAGTTTGCACTCGATGCTATTTTTTTAAACACTACGCAATTATCACAAACGTATCAATAATGAGCAGTAGCTTGTCACGGACTCCCCTCCCCTCCCACAGCAAAACAGTATTCTATTGTAGTTTGTAGAAACTAGCCGATGGGGGAAACCCAGAATTCCTTTATTTATTTGCTTTTAATACCAACTAATGATCCTACAATGGGGCAGATACATCCACTTTGCATTCATTATCCTTCTTAATAACGATTTCGAATTGTATTGGTTTTACCTGAGAATTAAGAAAAATTCAATTATGAGGTATCAATTAAAAACCCTCATTTTGTAATGATGTCCGATTTTCAGAAACGAATATACAGTTGAAGTGTATCTCGGGAATTTCATCTAAATATTTTATTCCGACCTGACTATTTACTATAGTAATTGTTCTCAAATATTTACCTCAATTCCTTCATAATAACAAGTGGTGAGGGGAAATACGTATTAGTATTATTATATATTCTCATAACTTGCTCTCAAGTAATCCGTGTTTACAGTATGAAAGTTCGTGATAAGTATCATTTAATTTCCGTCTTACATTTTGGTAAGAACTGTAACACCTATGGTTTATGTTTATTTTATACCTTAGACCACGAAGTCGTGCTGCCAGTGAGAAAAGGACAGAGTATAACCATTTCCCATCTTTCAAGATAACCACTTAGAAGGTATTCATATCGAAAGAAGAAATATTCTCGATTGAATATTGGTAAACGATTCTTCTGAAAATTTAAAATTTTCGACAAAAAATGTTTCACAATATTCAATTCTTTTTTAATATATGAGTTTTTGAACAGTGGAATTAGTGTTGGTTCTTGCTTCGTGGGTTCTAGAAGATGAGTCAAAAGTAAGTTTTTCATAAAAAAATAATGCGGCATGTTCGATCTTGAAAAATAAAAAAAATCATTTTCGAAAAAATATTCACCACTTTTCCTATATCAAACTTTATTTCCGAAATCAAATTCCAAATTCATCAGAAAAAAATAAAGGCATGCAATTGAAAACTTCCTTTCATTTCGATGATAAATAATGAGGAACCATATAAAACAGATTTTCGAAGAATAGTATCAAACTACTTGGCAGACTCGGTACTAGAAATAACTCTAAATGATTCGATTTCCACTTAATCTAATTTCGAACATATGTGCAGGTGCTCAAAACGAGAGTTATGCAAAGAATTGAAAACAAACATTTGTTTTCCGGAATGTTGTTCCGAGTACAAAGTACACCAACATAAATTGTTATTTCAATATTGTTAATATATTTATTGTATCAGGCGGGAAAGTCTTTGGGCTATAGTGCATAGAAGACATAATAAATAGCTATTCTCGAACATTTTCGATCATAGGATCATCATCAGGAGAATTTTGTCAGAATTTTACAGAAAGTAGAACTGCTGATGAATTCTGACAATATTCTCCTTTTTATGATCTTAAGAGCGAAAACATTCGAGAGAAGCAATTTATTTAGTTTCTTAGGCACTATAGCCCAAATACTTTCCCGCCTGATACAATAAGTATACTTTCATAGCATAATCTATCTATATTTATTGAAACCAATTCCAAAAGTGTATACAACCCGCTCTTGCATCAATTATCAAAAGGGTTTATTTGAAAAAGTTCTTTAGAAGTATAAATATTCAGATTCGAAATCATAACCACCTACGCAACAAAAAAAATCCCTTTTTTATGGTTCTAGCCTAATAAAAAGTACAAGTGGCTCATATACACCTTAGGCGTCTCCCTCATATTACTATCATGATATTTTATTGCAAAAATTGGTTCAATTCATTATTTGTTCTTGAATATATTCTCTCTTGCGTCAATGTTACAAATGATTTCTGGTGAGTACTCTCTCTTGGAAAACATTTTTGCCTCATTCATCCATATGAGTTTTTAATCGGGACTGGAATAGAAAGTCAAATAATTATCTGAATAAATATGCAAATTTTCTTTTTCGGATTTTTTGTTTTGAGTAAGGGTCCTTTCATAATATTTATCAGATGTAGTTCAATGCGTGGCTTCAGCCGGAGAAGTAGTTGTTTTCTGTTAGACATACACAAACAAATATCTTCCTTTATATCGTGGATTTTTCCATTCACAGAAAACATATTTCTATTCAATATTCAATTGAGAATGTTTCCCTTTTCAACATCCACAATGTTCTGCAGATGTACTTTGTATAAAAATCAGATGGGCTAAAAGCGCTACCTCAATGTCGTAATGTCGTAATACTGGATTATGATTCAGTGGGCTTGCGTCAATAAAAAATTAGTGTGTTGGCAGAAATGCTTCCGAAAGTAATTTCTGAGTCGTTTACGCCATTGTAGAAATTGATTAGTTGTGTGTTTGAAATTGATAAAGTACCAAAAATGATTGAAATTCGAACTAGATGTCATGTAAAATATTATTTTTTAGTTTTCAAAATTTTTTCTCAATTTTCTATCATAGAACCATCAGAATTAGATATTTTCAGAATGGTTTACATTTTTACTAGTTTTTGGTGCGAATTTGATATTTCACTTTGTATGTATGTCCATTATGATTTAATGGAAGAAAATAATTAAATTAATTAATCAATGCACAACACACTCCCTAACAACATTTTCTAATTCATCGATATTTTCAAATAGTCTTCGAGCATACACCTTTTTCCTTAAGCTACCACTATAGAAAAAATCTAGAGAAGTGATTTCGGGAGACCTTGCTGGCCATGGAATATCAAATTTGCACTAAAAAACTATTAAAAATTCAAACCATTTCCAACAAACGTCGATATTCCAGTTCAAATAACCAATAGAACCAAATTTTGCATTAATATATCATATTAGTAATATGAGGGAGATGCCTGAGCTATATATGAGATACTAGTACTATTTAGGAGGCTGGAGCCATGAAAAATAAAAAATCAAGTTGCGTAGGTGGTTGTGATTTCAAATATTAATATTGCTTGTAATTATAAACAACTTTTCTACTTCAACTTTTTCAATGATGTAAAAAATAAGGGTATTTTACTCTTGATCAAAATTCCTATTTTTTGTTCACCCCTGTACACCGTTTGGAAATTTAGAATTCAGACAACTCAACTGCAAGTATTCCGCAATACACCAATTTTTATCAGGAATAAAATTTTCTGACAAATGGATAATAAAAAAGTTTTCCATGTGGTGCTAACTTTCTGAAACTCACTATCTATAGCTCCAAATGAAAGTTGTGGGGCAAATAGTTCGCCAATATTGGTATGAAAATCAGAATTTGTGTTTCATTTTATTTCATTCAGCTTTCCAAATAATGGAATGAAAACGAACTGAATCATCCAGCACTTTGATTACTCTCGTTTTGGACTTACATCGTTTTAATTGATTTGAAAGGTTTTCACGACGTTTCAGTATTCACCTGAAGACGATTGCAGATACAAGCATTCGAAACGTCTTGAAAACCTTTCAAATCCTTTAAGACGATGGACTTTACAAATGATTTCTGGTGAGTACTGTCTTTTGGAAAACATTATTCTTTGTCTCATTCTTCTATATGAGTTCTTAAGTAAGACTGGAATAGAAAATCAAATAACTATCTGAATGAAAATGCAAATTTTCAATTTCAGATTTTTTCTTTTGAGTTAGGGTCCTTTCAGAATAGCTATCAGATGTAGTTCAATGTCCAGCGTGGCTTTAGCCGGGGAAGTAGTTGTTTTCTGTTAGACATACACAAAAAATAACTTCATTTTTATCGTGGATTTTTCAATTCACAGAAAAATATTTCTATTCAATATTCAATTGAGAATACCCCACAAGCGGTTATCTTGAACGATGGAAGATAGTGACTAAAATTTATCTTTCAGTCGCAGATAATTCCACATCTGATTTCATGAACATCCTGTTCATATTTTCAAACAAATCGACAGTAATCAAGTTACCACATCGTCTACGACTGAATCTGAAATTTCACCAATAATAATGGTGAAAATATGAAGTATATCAACAATGATATGGGTTTAGTCAAAAACTTCATTATTCTGTATCAAGGAACTGAAAATTATTGAATAGATGTGAATGTCTGTGAAGCGCATGGTGTAAGCTTGCCTTTGAATCCTGAAAGACGCGCCGCAGCCACGTGTCGATTGTTTACAAGAAAAGTTCGTCCAGTTCCCCCGACTTTGACGTCCACGAAGACAATCCAAACTTCCAACGCCCACTGTGTATGTATACACACGGGTTCATGTGCCGGTCGTGTCGAAGCAAAGGAAGTACAACAGCTTTGTATATTGTTCTATCACATTCACTCTTTCCTCTGACACCGATTTGTGATGTAAACATTTAACACCAGTTCCAGGTCAGATGCTATAAAAAAACCGAAGTTATTCGGAAATCCAGGAAATAACACTCTGTGCCAGCAGGTGTAGATAAAAAGCGTATGCACATAGGCTCGGTTGCGTTCGGGTTCTGTCAAGAATAGACAGGAGGCTTGTTTTATGTTTTTATCCAGATTATATTTTTGAGTTGTAATCAGAGTTGAGAAACTTATTTTCGAACAGCTTCGTAAGCCTTAGTTTCCCTACAGAAAAAGGTTGAAGTGCGAGATTTCCACGTGCACCAAGGGATGTGTACCATATACAGTTTGATGTATACAGCGCGTTTCACGGTGGAAGGAACATTAGAAGTGAATAATCAAACATGCTCTATTCGTCTAATATTTTCAGCAATACAGTGTTGCCGCTTGTATTAGAAAGTAGTAGCTACTTTGTTATTTCAAATGGAACACCCCGTATATTATATGATTTTTAGAATCCTCATTGGATTCCCCATAACTTTCCCTGATAATTCCCCATACGGTGACGGTTTTCGGGATAAATATTATTTTGTAAACAAATTTCACAATGCAATTTTACAAAATATTGCAATTCGGGTCAAAGCTGCATAAGACCATTGAGTATTCTGCCGATGAAGCGTATCTCAGTTTTAGCATACAGGGAGGCTCAAAAGTAAGTTCCTTCCGAAGACTCATGAAAATGACTGAAACTCAGTTTGTTTAAATGGAACACTCTGTATATCATTACCTATTTGGGAATCTGTGATATTTTCCTATTTAATTTTGTATACTTCCCCTGTACCTATCTCGCTCAGTTTGAGTTATGATCATTTATGTTATGAAATCGTCTTCAATAAAATATTCAGATCGTAGGCTATCAACTTCGTTCTGCCAGAGATTTGACATATTATTGCTTCATTCCCTAACAACACAGGTATGTCCTTTCTATGTACCTCGGTACAAGGACACGATTGGGACATCCAGGGGATGTCCCGCAGAGGTTGTCCAGAGGACATCCCATCTGGTATATCCATAGGATTTTCTCAATCTTCTGGAAAATAATTATTGAGAAAATGGAAATATATCGCAGAAATTTCTGGCAAGTGACCATTTCGCAAGCAAACAATTATTTATGCATAATATACCCCTAATCTAAATTCTCAAATTATACACAAATCCCAAATACAATTGCATTTCGGTATCTGTGGTTTTGTACTGATTGGCTTTGGCAACATTCTTTGAATTATTTGGTGATCTGTCAAGAAGTTAACCTCACTTTGCATAATGTTCAAGTTTCTAACTTTTCTTTGTTCGATGTAAAAAGATTAGCGGCATTCTCACTGTGTTTGTCAATTTTTGTGAGCATTTGAAGCATTTTATCAGTTATAGTGTTGTATATATCATAGTTGAGAAATGGAAATAATAAGTTCAGTTTAAGGTTGATAAAACAATAATTATCAAAATATTGAATGTAATCTTTTGGATCAAAGACTTGATTGTTCCAATAATATGGTTATTCGATTCTGAATATTATGTTTATAGTATATTTAATAATCTATGATAGGTATATATTATTATAATGGATCGTATGAAGAAGGTATCATCAAATCTTCAGAAAAAAATTCACTACAGTAAATATTATAAAAGGGACAAGAAAACTTGGAAGAGAAAATGAAGAATCTTGAGAGACTTATAGTGGGCCTTCTACTAGTCGATGAATGGCTCTAAATGATGATAATCATATAACATCACCTTCTACAAGTTCAGTTAAAATTCCTGAAGTTGATCAATGTGATTCACGTACTGAAAATTTGTCTGATTGTTCTTTCCTTGAAGAATTCAGCCCTACATCAAGAGAAGACCTAGTTCAAAATTATCCTGTTGAGAACTTCCAGGAAAATATTGAAGAAGTGGTAAACATACATTCAAAATTAACTGAATGGACCTTGAAACACAACATAACACGTGCAGCAATAATAGGTGAGTATTTTTACCTATTATTGTAAATCCTAAAAGAGCTATAACATGATATCTGTATTACAAATTTTTTTTTCATTGTCAATTCAATTCCACCTGCAATAATATCTTTGTTACAGGATCTTATGGAGCCATTGGCAATAAAAACATATTGAGGAGGCTTTTGCAGAAGTTTTTCAGGAGGAGCAAGGAGAGAAGCCACAGAGAAAAAGATAATGCAATACCTGCAACACCCTCCTAATATGTGTAAAATTTTCAACTAATTCACCTAGTCTTTCTTTGTTTATTTATCACATGAATTTATATATGAGTTTTTGTTTGTCGTTTTCTCATTTATCATATATTAATACAATATAACACATTTCTGAATTTTATTTATTGCTCACATAATATGGGAAATTTATTTATTGCTCACATAATATACAGTTATAACATAGTATAAAAACTATGGAAATAATGAGTTCCATTTAATTTTTCCATTTGCACCTAAGTGTATAACACTTGTATTGTGTTAAGAATCTTTAGATTTTTTTTTTCCATTTTCCATGAAATTTTTCAAATTAAATGAATGAAATAAAATGACATTCGAGGACGTCCAATTAATTAACCTTATTTATCCCAGGGATGTCCCTGGGATTTCCTACTCCAATTATAGAACAACCCTAGGGTGTCCCTTGGATGTCCATTTTCGGGACTTGGTACATCCCTGGGACGTACCAGAAGGACATCCCTTGGGTGACCATTTCGGTGGAAAGTAGATATCCCTGGGACGTCCCTACTATGTACCATGTCCCGACAAAGGATATCCCAGGGACTTGCCAGAACGTCCCTTGGGTGTCCTTTTCGGTGGAAAGTAGATGTCCCTGAGACGTGCCTAGAATGTACCATACGACAAAGGATATCTCAGGGACGTCCTAGTAGCAGATTAAGGACGTCCCTGAGCTGGGATGTACATGGTTGTTATCCTGAATTCAAGTTCCGTAGGTGTGGAAGTACTAGGGCAGGAAATAATTACTAAAATGTGGTTTTTATGGATTTATTCATCGTTTATGGTCAATGTAACAAAAATATCAGCAGAACATGCAAAGACTTCAATGAAGAGTATCCTGATTCACCTCGAAGGAATTTGAGAAAATTCATTAGAGTAGAAATTTTGAAATGTTTGGATCATTTTTGACAGTAACAACTTGCCTGGACCTGTGACGTAATGAGGACAACGCAATAAATGTTTTGATATGCATCTACTGAAATCCGCAAGCTTTAATTCGTAGTGCAGTTCATGATTTAGGTGTGAATCTTTCAATAGTTCATAGGATTCTGAAAGAACATGGAATGCATGACTACAAATACGTATATCTGCTATTACTAGCTAAAAACGCAGTCTGTACCAGGCAGGTTTCCGCGGATGGTTCCAGTTCTCCTGCGCATCGGGACTGCTCCGGACATGACATCCAGTCGCCCCCCCCCGTACGGAACAGGTTCCATCCTCCACGTTGTAGTTCCTGGTACCTTAGTTGTGGTGAAATTTCGTTAGGAAATAACAATACCACGTATCATCTTGCTGTTTCCTATCCAGGCGGTGCTACGTGGAAGCAAACACACGATGGCTACATTTACCCGTCATTTCACGGCACGAACCCGCGTACATGTAGTGGGTTACAAGTAGCGAGTAGAGCAGCAGTAAGACAACGGCCAAAAGCAACCAACCCCAACCAAATAGCAATCTGAATATGATTTGGAATAAAAAACTCAAATCTGAACAGCATTCATAGGATCAATCGTACCATAGTTAAACTGGCTTTCGACATCAGTGGAAATATATATATTGATACAATAAATTCGTCTTTGAGTACTGGGATTTTTCCTGAGGTATGGAAAATATCTACAGTGATTCCGATCCCAAAAGTACCTAACACACAATATGCAGCTGAACATCGCCCAATCAATACACTACATTGGTAGTATATTGATTGAGTGAGTGAGTAAGTATTGACTTGAGAAATTGTTAGTACTTGCACTCAAAGAACAACTACTTGAATTCATCAGTGCTAATGAAATACTAATGGAACAACAATCAGGTTTTAGAAAATGTCACTCAGGTTTTAGATGAAATGTCACTCATGTGAAACGGCACTGCAGTTTTTGATATCTAAATGGAAAGTGGACATTCATGATAAGAAAATCATAGGCGTGGTTTTCTTGGACTAACAGAGAGCATTTGAAACTATAAATACAGAATTACTTCTGAAAAAATTAAGTAAATGAGGAATTGGAGGTTTTAGAGCTATTTACAAAATAGAAGACAACTTGTTGAATATAATAACACATACTTAAGGTGAAAAGAAGGTCAAGTATGGAGTGCCTCAAGGGTTGGTACTGGAACCAATATTATTTATTTTATATATAAATGACATTATACATCACGTTCAAAATTGTAAGCTGAAACTTTTTGCGGATGATACCCTACTTTACTTCTCTGGTGGAAAGTTCTTGAACGAAGATCTTGTGAATATCTGCACCTGGATTTGTGATAATGGTCTAAAAATTAATATTACAAAAACGAAATTCATGATTATATCCTCGAAAGCAAATATAAAAAACATCAAGGAAATTAAAATAAAATTTTATATTCAAATAAACGGAGAAAGAATTGAAGAAGTGAAAATGTTCAAGTATTTGGGAGTGATCATTGATAACCAACTGAATTTTAACAGTCATTGTGACTATTTTAAAATGAAAATGGCGCGAAAAATAGGTTACATGTACAGGCTCGGGGATAAAGTGTCTCATTTTACTAAACTGACAATCAGTCAATCATTGCACCTCATATTGATTATTGTGGCACCTTAAGTTTCCTAAGTAATGAACAGATTAATACACTCCAAAAAATACAAAATCGTGCAATGAGAGCGGTTTTGAGTTGTAAAAGGCGTACTCCAATCACAATAATGCTGAACACACTGCAATTAATGAATATTGAACAAAGAGTTACATATTATAATACACATATTTTGTAAACAAATTGAAAAATAACATGTTACCCTTGTACAAATGAGCTGAATTATGTTCAAGATGTACATTGTCAGAATACTAGCCAGCAAACGATTTCTATATGAATGCTGAAAATGTTTTCCGTGACACTTTATTTAGTCTTGTTCAACAATTTGCCTTATGAAATAAAAAGATGTTTTAAAAATCCATGTGTGTTATTCGTAAAAGAAAACTATTGATTGAGAAAGGAGAACATTGTAAATTGTAAATTACCAAATGATAGAGATCTAGTTATTCGTTTTCTTATCCTAAAATATGACGTTAATTTATGTATCTGAGTTCTATGTTTTTTACTTATTGACTTTTTGTTTTAAATATATATATATATATATATATAAATTGTATGAATATATATATATATATATATAAATATGTATAAATATATATATATATATATATATATATATATATATATATAATATCAAGCATCTGAATTATTGTACCTACTAATGCTAATAGCTTCCAAATGAACAAATCTGACAAAATAATTTCGGATACCTAGGTATCTTCACTCAGTAACTTTTTCACAAACAAAATATAAATGAATTGAAAAAAGTTATTCCTCCATTTGGTGTAGATTCTTTATTTTACCCATGAAAAAAAACCTGTAGAATAGGTATATGAACTATTAATATTTTTTCCAGCTCCCAATACTCCCACTCATGTCCGCCAAATATTATATTCTCTTATTGGTATAGTTATTCTAATCCCAATTGGAACGACAATAAAAATAAGAGCACTACGAGGAGTGTTCATATGCACTGCCCGACAAATGGGAAATTTATATACTACCAGTGTTTTTACTTTCAAAGCGTTCCTGGTACAATCATAAAAAAGTTCTGTCGTGTGGCCCTAGTTGCCCAGATTATTAGTAAAGGCGCTATCAAATATATTTGAGGAATAAAAGCTCGGCTAGCTGGATTGGACACCTGTTATCTGAAGCCGCATGAGTTCCCCAGTTCACAATATTCCTTAATCAGTGCCGTGTGTTGGTGAGGTTGAGAATTATCCATTGAAAATTATTTTATCAATATGGCTTTCGAAACAAATAATAAAATTCAGTTGAGATAACATGTGTCTACTTTCACATGGGGTGATAAATTGCTATGATTGTAAGAATAAGTAACTGAAAACATAGCACTGACAAATAATATACCGACGCCTATGTCAAGGCGGCAACTGGAAAGAGAATTCCTTCTCGAAACTTTTTATGAAGGTCCTAATGGGATTAGAAATACTATAATACAATTTTTTTTTACCGCCGATCGTGTCTTGAGATCATTGTTTGTATAGTTCAACCATCTTCGATTGCAGAAGCTATTGCTGTAGGGAGCAATTCAAAAACTCCCTCTGCTAATTGAAAGCCAGTAGCGATCGAAATAGGTTTTAAAATATTATATAGTTGTGATGTGTTTTGTGGAAAATATGGCTTTTTTTCGATAATGGGAAAATGAAATTATGATGATCCGATTGCCTATTAATGCATACTTCCTTGTTTATGGCATATTTTTTCATTTTAACGTATTTTTAAAATATTTAAATATCTAAATAAAATTAGTTGATGAAACTGGATGGAGATTCGGCTCATTTCACAGCAGAAGTCGGGTTGGTATTGGACCGCATATTTGATAATCGATGGAGTAGATGACGTTTGGGTCCATTGAACTGGCCTCCTAGATTCACTGATCTTACACCCATAGACTTTTATTTGTGGGGTACTATCAAGCAAAGAGAAACGAATTAGAACATCGAGTGGCTCGAGCGTTTCAGGAATTAGATCCAAATGAAATTCGGAGATCCAGAATAGATGCCGTTGATTTTCGCATATGAAAGTATTTGGAAAGTAATGGTCAACATTTCGAACATTCTTTTTTTGATGTATGAAATTATTTTATCACATTCAACACATTGAATCATTATTATGTAAATATCCTAATTCCATATTTATTCCTTACGTTCATTTGTATATGTATTTTAGTATAGTTTTCCCAATATCAATTGCAGAAGCATAAAAAAGTCTTGCGGCGAAATCGTGTGAGCAGCAGTGGCGGAGATAACTAATTTCATTTAGATATTTTAAGATTTTAAAAATACTTCATAAATAATGAAAAATGAAGAAAAATTAAAGACAAGTTTTTATTTATACAAATACATTAAGAAAGAAAAATAATTTCTTTCATTGTTTGATGTAAGCTATTATTATATCCTAAAACGTATTTCGATCGGCACACACCAAGACCATAGACGCTACTGGTTTTTAATCTTTCATAGCTATTAAAACACAAATATAACGAGTGATTTATGACCTCCCATCGTAGACACACACCTGCCAGCATTATATCCGACTTGAATCGGTTGTACAACTGACAGCCCTCACTCGAGTCCACGTTGACTATCGGCTCTTTTGATCTACCGTATGCCGACGGAAAATGTTTACGAGTAGTACAGATTATTTTTCGTTCCATTTATTTGCTCGTGTTAGCGAAGTGAGTTTTCATTTGCTCCCTATGGAAACAGCTTCTGCAATTGATATTGGATGGACTATACTCATTTCTACTCCAACTTGACTTCCAAGGAAATGAACTTCTTTATAATTCATTTCTCTCATTGGAAAAACAACGTGACACCTTCGTCATATCAGAATTAGAGTATCGGGGAAGCGCTAGGGCAGTGTGTTAAAAACATCGTTTTCTGTTTAATTATGGGCAATCAATTATTGCACTTTTTGATTTAAGACGAAAACCTCGAATTTTTTATTATTTTGCGGACAACGGTTGGAGAATTGACACTAGAATAATATCGAACATGTTGGAATCAACTTGATGGAGATTCGGCTCATTTCACAGCGGAAGTCGGGTTGGGGTTAGACCGCATATTTGATGATCGATGGATTAGACGACGTTTGGGTCCATTGGACTGGCCTCCTAGATTCCCTGATCTTACACCCATAGACTTTTATTTGTGGGGTACTATCAAGCAAAGAGAAACGAATTAGAACATCGAGTGGCTCGAGCGTTTCAGGAATTAGATCCAGAATAGATGCCGTTGATTTTTGCATAAGAAAGTGTTTGGAAAGTAATGGTCAACATTTTAAACATTCTTTTTTTGATATATGAAATAATTTTACCACATTCAACACATTAAATCATGATTATGTAAATATCCCAATTCCATATTTATTCATTACGTTAAAAGTGAGATCGATTTCGGAAAATCACTTTTTTTAAAACAATTTCAGAAGGTACATGAAATACAAGTTAATTGTTCAAAGTCTAGTAGCAAAAAGCTCGGGAGAATGTTCTTTTCTTGGTTTTATTGAAGTCGGTGAGGTGTCCAATTCTTGCTGACTCCTGCTGGAATCGTGGGATCCTGTATAACGGCTCTTCCCATAACTCGTTTATTTGTATATGTATTTTAGTAACTGCATTAAAGTTGAAATTATAATTTAGTCTTATCTCAAGTATATTGAATTAAACGTGAAAGTGGGAAATCATTGTCCGAGAGAAATCATGAAAAAGAAATTGTGGCCTAATGGACACATCATTAAATTAAAGAAAAAAAGCATCCTCAAGCGGGAGTCGAACCCACGACCTTTTTAGACTTACTCTAACCACTGAGCATCAAGGCCATATGAATCGACACACACTCACGAATACTTTCCTTCCATAATTTAATGTGCATGTTGGAATGAATCGAAAATCGAACGTACTTATCAATGGCCGTCGAGACCCGATACCTATTCACTCCAACATCATCGTCGACTTGACGATTTCAGTAAAAGATCTAGGAAGATTATCTCCAACATAAGGTCGTGGGTTCGACTCCCGCTTGAGGATGCTTTTTTTCTTTAATTTCCATTATGCCACAATTTCCTTTTTCATGATTTCTCTCGGACAATAATTTCCCACTTTCACATTATATATTTGGCTAAATCTTATCAGTGGTTGGAGATCATCTTCCTAGATCCTCTACTGAAATCGACAAGTCGACGATGACGTTGAAGTGAATAGGTATCGGGTTTCGACGGCTATTGATAAGTACGTTCGATTTTCGATTCATTCCAACATGCACATTAAATTATGGAAGGAAAGTATTCGCGAGTGTGTGTCGATTCCTATGGCCTCGATAGCTCAGTGGTTAGAGTATATGTCTAGAAAACATAAGATCGTGGGTTCGACTCCCGCTTGAGCATATTTTTTCCTTTAATTTAATAATCTGTCCATTATGCCACAATTTCATTTTTCATTGAATTACATGTTTATAATTATTTGTTAATCTAACTAATTCATTTCTACCGATGTGTTTTCTTCGAAACTTCAGTCACTTATCGAGTAGATTATTTATTTACAACTACGTTTCATTTGGAACAATGTATAAAATTTATAATTTTTTTAAATGTAAATAAATATTATTTTTATCATTACCATGTCATTATCAACACTAACAATGAGTCAACGAATCCTATTTGCTGACAATGTGGCATTAAGGACAAGCTGGAGACAAAAAATAATTTGGCGAGAGAAAAATTGTAATATGTTTCCGTGCACGGAAGCGGATGCTCATTAAACACACATGGTACCTTTTAAATTAACTCTTTTAGGGTGCTGTACCAGATCTTAAGCAGCGGAAGTGATGATAGAATAATGAACTTGAAACAGGTATGGGCTTTCGAATACCCACGTACCTACTTGTGTATATTTCATTTTATCGGAATGCTTATCAATTAGTACGAGTATATCCCGTGAAGTAAAAACATATGAAGAATTGTTGTGAGATTCGATCAGAATATCACCCCGGTTTATGTTTTTAAACATGCTTGTTCCAAGATATTTTTTATATTCAACTTTTAAGTGACTTGTTGAAACTTAAATTCATCTTAAAAAAGGGGTCCCACAAAAAAACTTCCGAAAAAAATATATATTTTATTCGAATGTAGTAGTCGCAAGAATACCTATTTTATATTCACGGCAAGCTTTTGAGTCTGCTGTATATGTAAAACAATTAAAGAAATAATTTTTTCTTTTTAGTTCATTTATGAAATCCGTCATCTTAATGAATAATAAAAAATATACAATGGTAGGACCTTGGAAAGAATTGGTAGAAATTAAACAATTTTTAGCTATAGAAGTTTATAGAAAGAACAATAAATATTCTTTTTGAATTTGAAGTATATTTTATATGTTCAATCTTACCTAGTAAAAAGACTATTTTCAACTAAAATATAAGGCACTGATTTCACAAGTAAGTATATATTTATTGATTCTACCGACCGTTCAAATTAGAAATCAATTCCTGAAACTTCGCTGTTATGCGTTCTATATTATGTCTAAACATTTTTAAATCCACTTTATCCATGTCATTGTACAACATGCGAGTTTTAGGGATTGAATTCCTATTTATAATCACAGGAAACTTGGTAGATATACTGCACATTTGCTAATTTTTTCCAGAATATTCTGGGGAAAGTATGAACATATACAGATGGATATCTTCTATTGAATTAGAGTTTCACAAGAATTACAATGATATCACAATATGCCCGTTAGATTTTGTTTCGATAATATCATATTATTCTGATATGAATAATTTATATAAAAATGCATGGATACTGTTGTTCAGTTCCAAATATTGTGATTTTCATATAATTTATGAATTGAGTTGTGAGTGCTTAATGAATCAAATACATTTTTCAAGTTGGCCATCCAAATTATTGTTATGAATGTAAAGAAATGTTCGACCGTCGCAACTCGCCACGCATCACCTGTTCTGCGCAAAAAGTTATCAGGCAAATTGTGTTGGATTCTTCGCCGAATTTTTAAAATATTTGAAATTCCCTGGTTTTTACTGGTATTGCACAGACTGTCATAAAATCTGAAATGAATTCGAGGGATACATCAAAACGATGTTTGATGACTTGATAAATGATATTTCGGAGAAAGATAAAGATTGTTCTTCAAAAGTTGATGTTTATCATAAGATTATAAAAGATATTCCCACGTATTCAAATATTGTTAAATCAAAATCAAACCGAAAGACACTGAACAGACCAACTCAAAAACGAAGCTACATATCATAAAATAATTTGATCCTGTTAATTAGAATATAAATGTATCGCAGGTGAAGCAGGTCAAAGATGAGAGTATTCTTATCATGCTGCAATGAACTCAAAGATGCGAGGAATTTCAAGAAAAATGCTACTGAAAAACTTTCTTCAAACTACAAAATTTCCGATATTAAACGATTTCTTCTCAAGGATAAAATTGTAGGCTCTTGGAGAACTACACTGCCGACGATATTGTCAAGTATGAAAAATATTACCCGATATAAATATAGCAATCATTTCTTTTTCAAAATTCTGAATTCATTTATCAGACCTGAAGATAAAATCTAAACATAATTAAACCCAGAGTTGAAAATTCCATAGTTCATTTATTCATTAGTAATTCATCATTCAGTATCACATTTATTGAAATACAGTATTTCTTGCATATTCAAAGTTCAGCGCCGTTCATTAACCAGGTATAGGATTTCAAGTCAATTCTTGAGTACTGAATGGCAAGAAAGCTGATTCTGCAATAGGCAGCGCAATAAATCATGATTCAACGATTTTTTAATATAAATTGAAATAATTGCTTTTCCTAGGTTTTTTTTATTGTGCCTGTTTATGCTGCCAGTCCATGATGACACATCTCCTTCCCATGGTTTTTATTATAATGTAAGTATTACTTTTATTTACTTCTTTTGGTCATTGTTCACTTCACTATTTTGGTATTCACCATCATGTTATTTTTTGCTTTTTGATAATTTTTAATAAACCACAATAGTTTTCACTTCACTTTTTTATTTCACTAGGCCAGAGTGGTCACAATCACAGAATTGAAATGTGTTAACCTCTCGCAAGCCAAGCAAGATAATTAGTGGGCACCCTAAACAATTAGGGGGCCAGGGTTTCACAGAGTCTTCCAAAGTAGGGCGTGACAATATAATAAGTTATTTGAAAGGACATTATGATATATTCTCTGATGAATCTCACCTGAAAATTCTAAAATCATGGGCCACAAATAAATATCCAAACATTTTTCAAAAAAATTAACTACCTTAAATCCTCTGCTATCGTTACTAAATAGCAATCATAACAAGGAAACATTTCTTTGAGTTTTTTGGCATCCTAATAGAAATAGTAACTTGAGGTGTTTTTACAAAAATGCTAAAAAAATGTTAGACGTAATTTGTCTCACTAAAACATGGTTTTCATCTAACATTTTGGATTCCGAAATAGTCCATAACCAGTTTATTGTTTATAGACGAGATCTCACAACCACAACAAGAGGGAGTGGGGTTTTAATTGCCGTATACCAAAAGTTTCACACATATCCTATCGACCTCGATTTTATACTTGCGCAAATATATTCGCAGAGATATGAAGAATGATATCGTCATAGCACAGTCCAATTATATATCCGAACAAATGAGAAAGTTCTAACAGATGATCCCTCTAAATTTTGGACTTATCTGAACACAATTGGAAGCAGCTCAGCTATTCTATAAACTATGGAAACAGTAGTCTGTCCGATCTCCAACGTATAGTCCATACTTTTGAATCTGTTTCCATCAAATCATTTTATTATCGACAATCTGAAATCATCAAAAACACTTTATCAATTCCTAAAATATCTTTATGATATATAAATATAAATGTTTCATTTGCTTTCTACAGGTAGAAGTTAACTAATCAACTTCAAATTTTCAGTTAAATGATTCACAAACTCCACCTGCATACACATTTGAAAAATATGAGTATTTGAAATTCCCAAACAATCATAAGATACCACCAAGTAGAAAAAGTCGATAAAACCGTTAAAAACATCCACATGTTGAGAAACAAAACCACCACATGCCATGACATTATTTTCGCCCGCAGTCACCGTTTTTTGTGGACCACTTGTCATGCACATCTCAGTTTACACGTGTTATGATTTGAGAATTTTCCATATTTTATAAAACACGCGTTGTCATGAGTAAACTGTCTATTAGTTTTATGGTCTTTAGACCCCCTACTTTACCAGTCGACCTTTTTTTATTTGGTTATTTTTTAGGGTTTCAGATGGAACTTCAAGTGGGTGTTAAGCTCCTGGAACCACTAAATGACTCATTAACATATATTGTTATTTGCTTGGTTGAATGGTATCCAAATCGTTGGAATTATAACAACTGCGCATCTTTATAATACAGTATACAAAATGATATTACAGATCATTTTCCCATTGTTTTGACATTCAATCTGGTAAAACAAAATTCCGATAAAAATTTAAATGAAAATAGAAAATTCATTAATTATAAGAAACTCAGGCAGGAATTGAAAGAGGAACTATGGGTCGCTAAATACAATCAAGATGATATAGAATCAATGACCAGGACATTTACTGAAATATTACAATTCTACATAATGTCACTGTGAATGTTAAGTACAAAAATCACCGGAGAACCAAATGGATAACACCTGAAACCATAGTTATTGTTAATAAAAAAAATATTTATATAAAGATGTAAAACAGATCCAGATAATATAGAGCTTCAGGAAGAATACAAACATCTTCACAATCGCTTAAATAAGTCAATAATAGTAGCTAAGAAAAAATATGCTGATCAAATGATGGAAGAAAATAAAAGCGTACAAAAGGCCTCTGGAAAACTGACCATGAAATCTGGAAGCACTACAAAAATAAAAGGAATGAAAAGAAACAATACGTAATGATACATAATCAATTAGGAATTCACAACAGATTCATTGAATATGGTAACAAATTAGGCGAAAACTTTGCAATGAAAATAATGGAACCATCAGATTTTGATTATAGTGAAAAAATAGTAGAGAACACTATGTACGTATTCCCAACCAATGAGAATGAAGTCAAACAGATAAAACTACAACTAAAATCAAACAAATCACAGGATGATGACAATATTCGATATGAAACTCTCGAAGAAATAGTGAATGAAATTTAATAAAGGTATTTTCCGAATATTCTGAAATCAAGACTAATCAAACCACTGTATAAAAATTGAGATAAATATGAAATGGTGAATTACAGGCCACTATCCCTTATCTCTAACATATCTGAAATCGTAGAAAATATATTGAAAAATGTTTACTGTCTTTTCTGAATAAACACCAAGTTATCTCGGAAAAACAATTTGGATTTAGAGACGGAATATCGACGGAAGATGCAATACTCGCTTTATACTCCTATATTTATGATGAGTTAGATAAAAAAATTGCTACCTTATGCCTATTCGTTGATCTGTGCAAAGTATTCGACACTGCCAGATTAAACTATCCTCATATGGGCTAAGAGAAAATATGTATAGAATTATTAAAAGTTATTTGACTAATAGAAAACAGAGGGTGAGCATCAATGGTGCAGTCAGCCAATACGAGACTGTTTCCCATGGAGTCCCATGAGGAACTGTACTGGCACCCTTATTGTCTACTCGAAATGGAAGAACAAGGAAACATTCTGAGCTTTGCAGACGATACCATACTATATAAATCCGATACATGGTCGGAGCTGAAGGATCTTATAGAAACAGATTTTCTGAAAATAGAAAAATGGTTCAAAGGAAATACATTAATTAACATTGAATTTCACCAAAACCAGATACTTACCTTTCTGTTCTTACACAAATTGACTACCAAATATGGGACCTCTAAAATTAGGAGAGAGTTATGTAATACCAGAAGAGAATTCAATGAAATATCTCGGAATCATAATAAACCGGCATTGGAGATAGAACCTGCAAATTGAAACTATAATTAAAAAAACTTTTTGAGAAAAAATTGAACCGACGGAAAAATCAACTGAAGAAGATCGAAGATCATTATATTACTTTGAAGAAGTATTTAAAACGCCGCTATGCATCTCGCTTCCATCATTTCAGGCTTTATCTAATTCAATTGCTAGTTTGTTATGCGCCGACTCAAAATTAGTTACTCACATTAGATTAGGAGCTCAATTATCATTAAGACTAAGAAGCTTTTTTTATTTTTTGCTTTTCAGCTGATTTTTTCGTCGGTTTAATTTTTTGTTAAAAAGTTTTTATTTCTCAATTTTTGTGGCTTAAATCTACTAATTACTACCTACTTGATTTTTGATTACTTCCAAAATACTTGCTTACCTAGCTTACTTCAACTATTAACTGTTAAATTATATGATTATCTACTTCAACTATTTATTGTTATATAATATAAATTATTTTTTAAAATACTGGTTAGTTGATTTCATCACTTTGTATATCCTTTCATAGAATGTAATTATTGTGACGGATGCAGGAGGATCTGCCAATGTCAACTACATATGTGTGCCAATGTTCACAAGTGAAAAATCAATTCTGCCCTATTTTACTACCCATAGGGGTGGATTATTCCATTCCAAATTGAAATATGATTAACTATGAGGTATACCCTATCTAATAATAAAAACTTTTTAACAAAAAATTAAACCGACGAAATACGGAACTGAAAAGTAAAAAATAAAATAAACCTTCTTAGTCTCAATAACTGAGCTCCTAAACTAATGTAAGTAACTAATTTTGAGTCGGCGCCAAACAAACAAGCAAATGAATTAGGTAAGGCGTAAAATGATGGCATCGAGTTGGGCGGTGACATTGTGATAATTGTTTTGGAGTAATTTAATGATCTTCGTTGATTGTTTGTTTGGCGCCGACTCAAAATTAGTTACTTACATTAGTTTATGAGCTCAGTTATTGAGACTAAGAAGGTTTATTTTATTTTTTACTTTTCAGTTCCGTATTTCGTCGGTTTAATTTTTTGTTAAAAAGTTTTTATTTTTCAATTTTTTGTGGCTGAAATCTACTAATTACTAACTGCTTGTTTTTTTATTACTTCCAAAATACTTGCTTACCCACTTTACTTCAACTATTACCAGTTAAATAATATGATTATCTACTTTTACTATTTGTTGTAATATAAATTATTTTTGTTGTTCTGGTTAGTTTATTTCATTACTTTCTACATAATTCCATCCTCTCATAGAAAATAATGATATTGTGATATTGACACTAGCGATCTGTCATCGTCAACTACATATGTGTGCCAATGTTCACAAGTGAAAAACCAGTTATTCCCTATTTTTCTATCCGTAGGGGTGGATAATTCCATTCAAAATTCAAATTTGATCAACTATGAGGTATACCCTATCTGACAAAAAAAGAATCATCCAAATCGAAGATCCCAGCACAAAGTTATGCCTGATAGAATCGGTTAACGGACCAGAATTCAGAGGAGGAGTGATCAATATCCTTCATTTTGCTACCCTTAGGGGTGGATTTCATTTTTTTAATTCAAATGGGACCAATTTCGAAGCACACCCTATCCACTGAAAAAAGAGTCATCGGAATCGGACGCCTCAGTGAAAAGTTATGCGTGATCATACATAAAAAAAAATGATAAAAAAAAAAAATATACGCGTCGAATAGAGAACCTCCTCCTTTTTGGTTTCGTCGGTTAAAAAAAGAATCCAAATCGGAGAGCCCACTACAAAAGTTATGCCTGATAGAATCGGTAACGGACCAAAATTCAGAGGGTGAACGATCAATATCCTTCATTTTGCTACCCTTAGGGATGGATTATTTTTGTTCAAATCTAAATGGGACTAACATCGAAGTACAGCCTATCCAATGAAAACAAAATCATCGGAATCGAACTGCTCTGTAAAAAGTTATTTTTGGTTTCGTCGTTCAAAAATGTAGGGGAATGCTATACAAATTCAAATATAAGAGATTTTCTGGATACCCAAAATTTGATAATATTATTTTATGCACTAGCTGAATCACAATTACAATAGTGTATAGTGAGATAAGGTGGAACAAGTGATAATTATTTGGAAAAATTCAATGATTTCCAAAAATATATTATAAAAATTATAAATCATAAGGCTCACACTTACCCAAGTGATAATTTATTCAAGGAATCCAGTTTCCTTGATATCAGACAACTATTCTGTTGAAATATTTTGAAAAATATTCAAAGATAAAATCTTAGAATAGTCAAACCACAACCATAACACGGTAAATAAAAATGCTGTAAAAAACCGGTCAGCGTAATGCAACCTACCTGGGACCAAGATTCTATAATATGGTACCGGATTTCATAAATATGATCTAATAAGATCAAATTTCAGAAAATGGTAAAAATGTGGATTATGGACGAAGAGAGATCACTTTTTCATAAACTTGTGAATCAAAAGAGGTATTCATGGTTGAAACATTATTCATATTGTAACGTAAATAAACTTAACTTGGTTTAACTAATTTATTTAACACTTAATCTACAACTTAATTTATATTACTACGCCACTGTATAGCTCGATGGTATGGGCTCGTTCAGACTGTGTACTCCCTCTTGAGGGCTGTCTATTTATCTCCGATATAGCATTCTCGATGTTTCGAATTCTTTCAGTTGGCGACCGGCGTGTTCCAATTGTTTCCAATATTGACCGTTGTTTTCCGCGGCATAGCGGCTGGATGGTTCTCGAATATCTCCGGGGATGATCTCATCGTTGTCGACGGCAACGCGTAAGGCGACAGGTCCGGCCTAGGTTCGTTACATTGCCCCCTTCTTAAAGACATTTCGTCCCGAAATTTCATCCTTGGAGTGTGACGATATCTGCATGACTCCCCATATCTGCACCGTGAAGTTCGATGGAAGTAACACTCCACGGTCTTCATGATCGGTCGTGGCAGAGGGTTACAGCAAACCAAAATCTTGACGCCACTGGATCTGAATATCGCCTCCAGCATACTTCTTATGACTCTCCAGTCCAACCCACAGGACAATTTTGGAATTGCTAGATCCACCAGATTCTGGTCCACCATAGTATCTCTTAGTTTGGTGAGACTCTTCCAGACATCTTCATAGGACGGTTTATCTTGGGAATGCCTCTTGGTAACTAGGTAGTAGATGTTTCTCTGGCCTTTCTTCAACTGTAGCACCCCACCAACTTCTGGATTCTGCTCCCGCAGTGTTTGGAGTTGACCAAATTTCTTGGAGAACACTGCGGCGATGCCCCTGGACATTTGAAGATCTTCTGCCACACAGTGCGCTAGTGCGTAGTCAGCAGGCACCTCGAAAAGGTCTCGTGACTCCTCTCTAGTAACCCCATGTAGAACTTTCTGCCCGTTTGAATACAAGGACATAAACTTCTCGAACGTCATATCATCCTCCGGTGGCTTGAGGGTGCGAACTTGGTCATGGTTTCCAGCGTAAGGGGCCAACCTGTTGAAATGGACGACCCTTGGTTTCCCTCGGGGTGGCTTATGGATTCGGTACACAAGGTCGTTTATCCTTTTCACGATTTTATACGGGCCTTCCCACGAGTTCCGCAACTTTGGTGATAGTCCACGACGACGTTTGGGGTTGTACAGCCAAACCAGGTCATCAACCTTAAATCCTCCTGCGTCGGCCTTGATGTCATAGGTCTTCTTCATTTTATCGCTGGCACTCTGGATGTTCAACCGGACTCGTTCGTGGATGTCGTCCATTCTTTGCCGAAGTTTGCTGACGTAGTCCTCTCCCGCAGTGTCTTGTCCTGGCGGTATCCCAAACTTCAGGTCACAAGGCAGTCGCAGTTCTCGGCCCATTATAATACTAGCAGGAGTTTGACCGGTTGACTCGTGTACTGCGGATCGATAGGCCATCAGGAACAAATGAAGATACTGGTCCCAGTCTCTTTGATGGTCAGAGACAACCTTGGACAAGTGGCGGTTGATCGTCCTGTTCATCCGTTCCACCATTCCATCGGACTGCGGATGTAGGGCCGTGGTTCTTGTCTTGCGGATGTTCAGCAGTAGACATATTTCTTGGAAAAGGTTGGATTCGAAATTTCTGCCTTGATCCGAGTGCAGCTCCATTGGAATACCGAATCGACATATCCACTCTTTCACCAAGACGTCGGCGACGGTGATGGCTTCCTGGTTGGGCAGGGCATAGGCTTCCGCCCACTTACTGAAGTAGTCCATTGCCACAAGGATGTATTTATTCCCGTGGTCGGATACGGGAAACGGGCCGGCGATGTCAATGGCGATTCTCTCGAACGGGCTGCCTACGTTGTACTGACGCATCGGGGCCTTGGGTCGTATTCGAGGTCCATTGCTAGCAGCGCATACAGCGCACTTCCTGCACCAGTCCTGGACGTCAGCTTGACAATTGGCCCAGTGAAACCGTTGCCTCACTTTCTGCAGGGTCTTCGTCACTCCCAGATGTCCTCCGGCGACTCCATCATGGATTTCCCGCAGCACTTCCTCTCTTCTGTTCCTGGGAACAATTATTTGGCGTCTGTCTTCCCCACCAATATCGGCCTCCAACACACGTTTCAGGATCCCATTGTCCAGAATAAGAGAGTTCCATTGTGCTCAATAGGACTTAACAGCCGGCGAGTAACCTGCGACTTCCTGCCATGATGGTCTTCGATTGCCCTTCTTCCAGCTGACGACTAAGCCAAGGTCGGGGTCTCTCTCTTGGTCTTTCTGGATCTTGCTGTCATTCCAGTTGTCATCCATTGCCGCGGTTCTACAAAGTGTTGCTTCTTTCTCTTCTGCTCGTCGGCAATGTGAGCAATCATCTGGACATGGTCTTCGCGACAAGGCATCTGCATTCTTATGGCTAGTTCCGGCTCGATGTTCGATCTCGAAATTGAATTCCTGGAGTTTCTCGATCCAACGTGCTACTTGACCCTCAGGATTTTTGAACTGTAAGAGCCTTCAGCTGCATGGTTAAAATTTTCCCGTACTAGTTGCACTCCTTACAACAGCTAACAGCTCTCGCCTGGTGACACAGTAATTGCGCTCTGGTTTGCTAAGCGTCTTGCTGAAATAACCAATGACCTTCTCCTGTCCCTCCTGGATCTGAGATAGGACAGCTCCAAGTCCCACGTTGCTGGCGTCCGTATCCAAAATGAATTTCCCTTTGGGTAGGGGATAGCTCAGTATAGGTGCGTTGATCAAAGCTCCTTTCAGCTTCCTGAATGAATCTTGACATTCTTCGGACCACTGGAACTTTGTTTGGCCTTCCGTGAGCCTGGTCAGTGGTTTAGCGATGTTGGCAAATCCCAGCACATATCGGCGATAGTATGTGCATAAACCAAGGAAACTTCGAAGTTGGTGAATGTCTTTTGGGATGGGCCAATCCTTAACAGCTTTGATCTTCTGGTCATCCACTGCTACTCCTTCTCCAGAGACAACGTGGCCGAGGTATCGTACTTCTTTTTGGAACAGATGGCATTTCTTAGGGCTCAGTTTCAATCCGGAGTTCCTCAGTCGCAGGAATACTTCCTCCAAGTTTTTCACGTGGTCCTCAAACGATCTGCCGACCACAATTATGTCGTCGAGATACACTAGACACGTGTTCCATGAGAGTCCTTTCAGCACTGTCTCCATCAATCTTTCGAATGTGGCGGGAGCATTACAGAGCCCGAATGGCATAACGGTGAACTGCCACAATCCTGAGCTGATGGTAAAAGCAGTCTTTTCTCGATCTTCCTGAGCGAGTTCTACTTGCCAGTATCCACTCTTCAGATCAAGGGTCGAGAAAATCGTGGAACCAGCCAACGTGTCTAGGGTGTCATCTATTCTCGGGAGAGGGTAACTGTCCTTCTTCGTGACATTATTAAGTTGGCGATAGTCTACACAAAAGCGTGTCGATCCATCCTTTTCTTCACCAGTACGACTGGAAGGACCAGGGACTGTCAGATGGTTCGATAACTCCTTCTTTTCCCATATCGCTGACTATTTTGTCAGCCTCTTCCTTCTTGGCAAGAGGAAGTCTTCTTGCTGATTGCCGGATCGGTCGGGCACCCCAGTATCAATCTTGTGCTGGACCACATTAGTTCGACCTCCTTTTCCTTGTCCGGTATCGAAGATGTCTTGGTACTTTTGACTAAATCTCTTAGTTTGGGCTGTTGAGCTGGTTTTATGTCTTTGGAAGAGATGGCAACTAATTTTTCTAGTTCCGTGGGCAAGTTGTTGGGTTGGCTAATCGTACCTCGTACGCCCCGGATCACAGATGAAACTGACGAGCAGTGCCCTAAAATTGTTCCTTTCTTTAAGGTCACTGGAAAGTAATTGACATTCATGACCTTTACCGGTACAAATTTTTCAGCACGTAACAGGGTTTTCCCTAGGGCAATCCCTCGTCCAATTTTCTCATCATGAAGTTTGGGCTCGAACATCATCACGTCTCCACTGCTCGCACTCCCGTCCAGGCGAGCCTCCAGGATGGTTTCAGCCCTCTCAGGTACGCTTACATCTTCAGCCAACAGCACACGGATCAACTCTTCACTTCTCCCATGAAGTACCAGCTCTTCTCCGTTGACACGTAGGACGCCGTCTTTGAAATCCAATTCAAACCCTCTGGAATTCATGATGTCCATTCCGATGATTGCATCGTCTTCGATGTCCGCTACAAGTGCCTGATGTTTCACTTTAGTGCTGCCCAAAATTATTTCAATCGGTAGCTCGCCATATACAGTAGCCGGCTCCCCTGTTGCTGTGCGTAGCTTCCAAGTTGTCGGTTCAATCCGTTCCGGTGTTCTGGCAAAGGAAGGCCCGAGAATTGTCCTAGTCGCACCTGTATCTAGCAGCATGGTGCAAGGCTCGTTATTGATGAGACCGTCTACGAAGACACCTTTGTTCTGTCGTTGAAGGATAGCGACATATGCGTTGTTAACCGGGGCTTGCCGGACACATGCCGACGATTGCCCTTCTCGTCGACCTTTTTTAGTTTTCCTGCATCGGAGTCGATGAATGTTGGACATTTGCTACGCACATGTCCAATTTTGCCACAATTCCGGCATCTTATCTGTCTTTTCTCAGGCAACACTTCCTTCATCACTTTTCTTATGGCAGCTTCCAAGTTAGCAGGCTCCTGTGAGTTTTCCTCAATCGTTTGAACTTTACTTTGGCTTTTGCAGCATTGTTTTGCTGCTTCGAATTCCAAAGCGCGTGCCAGTGCGTCTACGAGATGTGTTGGACGAGCTAATATCAACGCTTGTCTGGTTTCTTGGTCACGGAGTCCATCCAAGAATGCCTGAACCGCTAATCGCTCCATTACATTTTCCGGTATGGCTGGATATGCGAGACGAACCAAGCGTGCAATGTCAGTTTCAAATTCTTGTAAGGATTTGCCCGATTTCTGACAGCGATTTTTCAGCTGGGAGTGATATACGTGTTCCAAATGGGCCTGGCCATATCGTAATTCTAGATGTTTAATCAGCTGATCATAGTCCTCCTGTTCTTGGGCGGTAAGAGTTTGTAGAATATTCGTCGCTTCTCCACGTAATGCAAGTGTTAGTGCTACAGCTCTTTCCCCTGCATTCCATCCATTTGCTTTGGCCGCTGCTTCAAACTGTCGGCGGTAATTTTCCCATGGAGTTTTTCCGTCGAATTGAGGCGGCTTCATGGGAAGCTTCCCTATTTCAGAAATGACCTTGACATCTTTTATACCCTCTTGAACTTTATCCAAGTTCAAACTCAAGTCCAGCATTGCATTTTCGTTAACCATCTCTGTGGGGGGCGCACTATTAATTCGTTTTTCCAGCTTACTGATCGTTTCCTTTATTTTGTCCATTTCTGCCTCGATTCCGTCTTTGATTTCATCGCTGATTATTTCCTTCATCTTGTCCATCTCTGCCTCGACGGTTCCTATTCTTTTTTCTAGACGATTCGCCACACCACAGAGTTCTTTTTTTAGGCCTTCCGTGTTTTCAAGGAGCTTATCTTCCAGGCTTTTTGAATTTTCTTGAAGCTTCAGTTGGAGATTTAAGCCGGTTCTGGCTCTCCCCCCACCACTATGACGTCACGTGTGACCTTGAATAGTTGCAGGTGTGCAATGTGTGTGTGTTTGACCTTGTTTGGATTTGACTTTGAGATTTGTCATTGAGTTTTGACATGGGGTTTCGTCGACTTTGGATTCGACTTCAGTTTTGACCTTGATGACCTC